>JAHZMY010003591.1:0-11885 GCA_027743915.1 Seira sanloemensis
CCAGAAAAAGTTTTTTTTAACGTGACGTCGTTTATGGATCGTCCCTCATCTCTCTGTCTCTGACTGCTATTACTCTTCGTCTCGTTTTTCACACAAAATTACTTCTCTTTTGTCTACATGCAAAATTAAATGGAGTGAGTTGCGATTGTCGTATTGACTTCTTGATAGACAGAAATTCCACCCTGTTCAAAAGTTTTGTTACTATACTTGTATGAAGAAAAACAGAGACAGAGAACTACATTCCCCCTTTCTTGAATTCTTGTATTCTTTACTTGAATTTAATTTGACGAAGAGAATGAATCTCATATCCACCACCCCCAGTTTAAGACGGTATACAAATAACTCTAGCATATACAAACAGAAAGGATCGAGGCGAAGAAGCGATCTTTTGTTGCAAAATATATGCACTACAAAAATTTGCCTCACTCGTGGAAGGCAGGTTAGATTGGAAGTAGTGCTGAAGCTGACAAGTAAGATGAAGTGGCTTGGCTCGTGAGTGGAAAGGAGATGAGAAGACTTTTTAAAGGATAATTTACTCCACGTGAAGGGCCATTTACATAACGTAACAAATAACAATGCAGAAGGTGCACACACACATTGTCTCACAAAGTATTATATACATATCTTATATACATCATCAAGACAAGATAGATCATACGAAGATGAGAACAAGTTTCAGAGTTTAAAAGGCAACTCCGTCGGGGTAACTTGAACCTGTTGTTTTTTTCAATTTCTGTAACGCAGTTAATCTTGTTAATGTGGTTGTTCTTTAATACACAAAACACAATATCTCTCTCTCTCTTTCTTGTCTTACATAAGTTTCTTAAAGGACGTTGAGGATGTTTCTCATCTCTTTAAGCCATCATCGTCATTTCAGGTTTCAACTAAATAAATAGACATACGTACGTACAAAAGCTTTTCCACTGCTCAAACTTGTCGAGAGGAATGTGATGGAGCGGAGATCCACAATTTTTTTCTCTCTCTCGATATTTAAACCACATGCATAAACAGATCAAAAGAGGATGATCCTCAATTTGAAAATACATAATAAATTCTAATTTCTTTAAACACAGCTCTCCCTGCGCACTATTCTTTTCTGATTCTTCACATCCAAGTCAACTTTAAGTTTCAATGCGTGGATTAAATAAATGCTGTTTTTGGATCAAGTCAAGTGTTCTTCAAGTTCATCTTCAACGTTGCACGCATGTGTATACACACATAATTTGATGTGATGTGAAGGAAAAGATATATCTGAGCTGATGATAAAATAACTCCCTTTTGAATGGAACTACATCGCTGCTGCTCGCACGTCTATTAAAGTTTAGACGCGTGTAGGCGAGCAAAGTGGTTGAATGTGTTTTGATACATTACGGCTTTTTCCTCTCATGTGCCACCAAAGATTTACTCTGGAGAGATAAAGTTTACTAGCATCATACATAATTATCACAATCGCTGCATCGACAAATGTGATTACATCACCAAAAAGGTTCTGGAGAGTTGGGAAGAGCATAACAGAATCTTTGTGCGTTGTTTTCTGGGATTAAAATCGTGATGTTATAATTTTTTTGGCAAGATGTGAGAATATGAAACAGGCTGGTAAAATGTGAAGGTGAAGCAAAATGTGACGACAGATCGGCAAAGTATGAATGAATTCTCAGCTAAACAATGTGACAGTTACGTATTAAATGCATTTATTATATGCTAAAAGAAATCTCTGACTCTGACTGTGAATTTGTGAGCATTTTTAATGTGGATAGAAGATATCTTACTCCAAGTGCAAAGTTCATAATAAAGTCTTACATCATGCATAATTTATGCGTGAATAGTGTGAATCTGGCGAAATGTAAAATGTTGCGGAATGTATGACACAAGTGTTTGCTTTGAAAACAGAAATGAATTCAAAAAGGTTCTACCAGTGGAAATCATGTAATTTTGATTCACACATACATATGTTTGCGGAGCACATCTAAAACCTTTGTCCTTTTCCGAGATTTTACTTTTCAATCAACCAAAGTCAATAATACAAAAACCAGGACCGGGGCAACCATGTCATCGTGCTACCAAATTCAGGCAAAAGTGATCGCCGTAATTGAGATGGTAAGCCTTTTCTGTAGGGAATTAAAATATATGCTGGGAATCGATTAATTTTTGTGTGTGCGGCGACGTGATAAATTGGAGTCTACGTGACATAATGTGTAAATGGAGAGTCCTTTGTCTGGTTTTTTGAATGAAGGTACTATCCATCATTTTCCTAATTCTCCTGGGATTTGCCGTAGTCCTAGTGAGCACACAGAGAGATAAAATTCTGGAAGGGCTGGAAGGCCATGATGAATACCCTCACATAAAGGATTTACTCGCCTCGTCAAGTAAGTCTATCATCACACAAACGATAAAAAAAGTATTATTTTTCTACAAATCGTAATCTTAATTTGTGAATTTTTTTGTATTTTTTGCAGCGATGGAACAGGTGAGCATTTTCATGGTACCTATTATCTACTTCATGGCTGAGTTTGCCCTGGGAATCTTCCTGTACCGAAGCGCAGACAAGGTATGTATTATTTGCACTAGAAAAACTAAAAGTACTCAACTGCGACATCGTTCAAAGAGATAATCCTTTTCAAATCTGTCAACAGAATCAGCATAAGCGTCTCCGCATCTGGTTCACGATCACCATTACCTTGACCCTGGTGGGAGCGGTTGCATATTTGATGGAGATTATGAGGAATCCAGACTTCTCCAGCACTTCTGCAATCTTCCTTGGGAACTTCATGTTGACCTTCTATTCCTTGTGGGTAGTTTTTAACCTCATTAAGGAGATCAAGTCGCACGGCTATCATCATCCCGTACCTTACAATGGATACAGTTATAAACTGTGATTTTGTTCAGATTCAGAGAAAGTGTATCTTTAAAAAAAACCTGCTTTGCCAAAATGTACTAAACTTTTACATTTAATTAGGAGTATTAGTGAATTATATGTATTTCCAAGTGTTTTTATGTTTGTATTCTTAGTGCCAGATTTTTTTGCATTTCCTTTTTCACTTTGTCATCTTTTCCAGGCTGTGATTGTGAGGTTGAGGCAATTTTTACCTGCTATTTTGCCTTCACATTTGCGGATGGATACAGTTTTGAAGTCCATTTCCCATACTCAGTGTTCTCACTTTACCCCTGCGGAACACGATTTATCTCATTACAAGTACTTGTGCGTGTACAAAGTAAACGAATGACTCGTAAATGTTAATAAATTTCTTATTGTCTTTGCAATTGACTGACTGATCTAGATCTGAGAAATTTAATTGGAAGGGATTGGAATGGTTGCGATCGATTCACAGTTAATTAGCTTCGTGTGGTTTGAAAAGTAGAATATTGCTGTTCCAGTTATGTTTACCTAGTTTATTGTGACAATTTGGGTGACTTGTTGGAGTGGAAATGTGCAAGCATGACTGAAATTATGATAGGTATATTGATTAGTAGGGACTCTGCTTTTACCTTTTATTTTATAGGTTTTTTTTATTTAAAAAAAATATACAAGTCATGTAAGATGTGTTGGTACAATTTATAGTTTGTGCAATATTTCTTTAGTCACTACTCAGAGATGTGTTGTTGAATTCTTAGACAGTTTTGTAAAATATTTGTTCAATTCTTAGTTTTGACTCAATAAATGCTACCTAAATACATATGTTTATGGTGCTTTATACGAAATGTATGAGTTTTGTACAAGATATAATTAACTTGAGTAAATGTACGTACATACATGCAATGAGTTCATTACACTTGGAAAACCTAAATTATTGGATTTTTGGTTAAAATTTAAGGTCTACTTACAACATAATACATGCATGAGGTCACTGGTGTATTTGAAATCCTTTCGAAATGCAATGGTGCAGGTGTTGCGCATAAAGATTTGGAATGACTAATAATAACTTTCCATTTGTGCAGTTTTATAAAAATGTCCTCTTTGATGTCTACAAGCAAACTTAGTATTTTAATGGAAATGCTCCTTGCATAAAAATTACTAAATTAAGTGAGAGTAGAAGAGAAGCTTTCTTTTGTGCGGAATTCACGTTTGTATGACGGATGCTCTGCAACTGCATCTGAACTGAATCTTCACATTTTTTTCACTCGAACGAGTGCTATAATTGGATGGAAACGTTGGATTTGCCAGTCTTGCAAAAGTTATATGTAAAAAAAACTACTATTTCTTCTTCGCTAGCTCTAGTTAGCTTCAGAGATTCTCATGATGACATGTTGTGACATTGATCGAATCAAGAAAGTTCATGTAAAAATGTCCGCACCAATATATTTTGTGGCACGCATCTGCACACGTTGACAGATTGGAAATCCTCTTCTTCTTCTTCTTCCTCCGACTCCTCTCATAAAATATCAAAAAAATTAACGACTTGTGTAGGAATAATAAAATAAATGAATGAGCTATGTATTTCAAGGCTAACAAAAACCAGGCATCATCACAAGGAACCAGCATACATATATGTAAACTAATATCTATCTAGTCGAGGGAAAATTGTTAGTTGTTCCCGAAATGAAACTATACCAAAAATCTGGCGATATCAAAGGATTTCCATACGCCTCCTTTGTTTTCGGAATAAATATTAAAGAAACGAGTGAAACTAATAAAAAAAGAAGAATTCATGAGGGTAAATATCATGCCCAGCTGGAGAGATTTACTTTCGGCTCTAGAAAACGAGCTTATATTAATGCTGACGCGAGGGAAAGCTGAGTAATAAACAACTGTGATTTCGGAGCTCTCAAAATCGAGGAAAAACTCTGAAGAAATCCGACAGAAATATGAAATGGAGCAGCGCAGGCAGAGAGAAAGGGCGTCAGTGAGTGTTTTAAAGATAACATGGCGTTTTCAAGACAAAATGTAAACAAACCATTGAGATAAATTATGAAGAACTGATTTTTTTCTTGAAATTGAAGGCAATCGACTTCTTTCCGCGTTCCGATTCAGTTTTGTGAATTCAGTTAGAGCCGTCAGATAGTCAGATCCCCGTCGCTGGCTGCTGTTGTGAATTTGATAAATTATTATTAAATTTCCTGTAAATTATTGATGTAATTAGCAGTTTATATTTATAAATCATAATGTTCAACTGGGGGGCGGGGTGAGTTGAGACGAACGGAAGAACATGCCTTGCACTTTGGAAGGGCAGCTGAAAATTGTCGCAGTAGTGGAAACGGTGGGTTCAAAAGAAGACAAATTTGTTTTTACAAAACTAAGACCCAGATAAATTTGAGGAAATTCATCAATTCATTTTGCCTGTAATTTATCGTTTAGCTCGTTTCAGCCTTGTTTCTGGGCCTGAATTTTAAAATTTTGATTCAGCTCATGCTGGGTGAGCTGGCACCGGAGCAGGAGGAACAGAAGATGGCATACAACTTGTCAGGTAAATAAATGGTTATTGATTATTGATGGTTAGAAGAAGGCAGCTGAATATGTAGGTTTTACAAGATTAACAACGAATTTATGTCGCTTAATTGTTCAGAGTCTGCCCTGCTAATGTATTTTCTCATACGAGTTCTGTACCTCCTTGGAGAGCTACTTCTTGCAGTATTCTTAACGTACAACGTCTACAGGGTGAGCAAGAGGATGTGATGTGGCACAGTAATAACTGCTAAAAGTTTGTATAAAATATTTAGTCGACATAATGATTTACTTTTTGCAGAGAAATGTCAACGGCTTAATCCTATGGTTCTTTATGACCATAATATTTTCCATTCCAAGTCGGTGCTACTTCATCGGAGGCGTTCTCTGGGGACATTATTTCTACTCCACACTTTTGATATTCACAGCAAACTTAGCATTCACGTCGTATTCCCTCGTTATTATCTGCTTACATGTGAAGAATTTAACGAGGGCGAACCTGGGTGTCACTAGTCGACGGGGATCTGTGGCTAATAATGAACTTACTGACACGTTTCTAGACTTTCTGTGACTTGGATCAATCAGTATTTTGGGCTCATGAAAAGCATTTTATAAACCAGTTTAAAAAACTGCTCTTGTTAAAACTCCTACTTGTATGTATGTACCTCCGTCCTAAAAATAATAAAAACCGAGTTGAACAAAGTGATTATAAAAATAACTGCGGTCGAGTTTGAGGGCGTGTGTGAACATATTTAATTGTTGGTACTAAGGGGAAAATACAATTACCTAACATGAACAATGAGAATTTTGGCATACTGGGATAGTTCCATGCGCTGTGCACGCAAGGTCGTTCAGACACGACACGATGTGATAAAGTCGCTCGATTCTCTGTGCGATTGATGTGTTCTCATTTAATTTTTTCATAGTACCTGTCTACATAGAAAATCTTGTAAAGTATCAAAATAATTTAATAGATAAAAGCCGCATTTAAAAATTTATAGCTTCCGTTTCCGCGCATCCAAAAATGGGATTCCCTTAAATTGTAATTGATTTCGTTCAAAAGCTGTTGATCATGTCTAAAAGATTTTTTTTGTAAATGATGAACGAGTCTTAGCGTTATAGCTATCCAGGTTATTCATTCCATGCATGATGTCACCTAATGATCGGGATAACGATATTGTCTTCGTTCACTGTACATAAAAACGCCTAAAATCATACAAACCATTGTATGTAACTCTTTGCAAATACAATACCCTCCTGTCTGTTTAGGAATTTCAATGCATCTAATAAGGCTGAATATTTAATTATCAAACGAGCATAAAATACACACTCTGTGACTCAAACGTAGATGCAATGCCGCAATTCTACCAGTGCTTTATTAGTCATTTCGTTGACTTTTTATGATGCGTCACCACCACCGCCGCCACCACCATCATCATCATCATACTACCATTATTATTACGATATTGCGTCTGAAGGCGTAATGCCGAAAGTTTACCTGTCTTTTATTTGCTTGTAATTCTTTTCACATAAAATTTGTCATACACACACATCCATCCTCACTTTCATTCTTACTTCAAAAGTGTGGAATCGCTTGCACCTGCAACACAAAATTCGTCTCGAAGAAAATAAAAAGTTTTTAAATATTTACTTTGCATATGACCGTGGCCTAGCCAAGGCTAAAGTTAGTGCGAGTTGGCTATGTATGTAGGTAATATAACTTCACGAGCATATTGACAAAAGTAGTGCTTCTTCTTGCAGCACCTGCCGAAACCAAGATTTAACCATTGCCTCCATTTCTTTGGAAACTCTATTTACTACACATGCCTACTTACTTTGTAGCCGAATGTAATTAGCGCGTATACAGTTTGGCTGAAGTATATTAATTAGCATTTGCCAAGCAGAACTGTAGTTTACCTGCACATTGTGTAGTTACTTTATCATTTAATACAATACATATAACATATACCTTTTAACTGAAGGGAGGAGTTTGGCTTTCATCATCATCGTTGGTACAAATTCAGTGCAGTATGAATTAGTACAATCTTTAATGAGTTTAGAATGACTAAAGTTATGTTCCAAAGAAGAGAGTTTTAGTGTGTGACTGAGAATATGTGGAGGCTGTTTATGATGATAGTGTCATCTTACAACGATTAGTCACGCAATTTTCTTCCTACTAATTCGCTCCCAGAAGATTCCGCCTGGGAATAGCAGCATATCTTTACAAGTGCGAAATTGTACTGGTGCCTTCCACAATCGCAAAAAAAATCAAGTTACAGGATTGCGAATTTTATTTCAGTGGTGAAGATTTGTGCCGCATCAAGTCTTGGATAGAAGTGCATTGAATTCCGAAATATTTTAACCAGAAAGTTGAAATAATATTCGTGAAAAAGTTATTCAAAATGTGTGGAATTCAGTACTCGCAGCAGGCAAAAATTATCGCCATAATTGAAATTGTATGTGCGAATTCAAATTAAATTCCACAAAAACTGTGTCTGCATATTAAAATTTCCAGTTAAAACAAAATATTTTAAATGCATTCCAGATAACATCAATCATAGGCTTTGGATTTGTGATGATTCCTACCTTAACTCTAGGAATGAGTCCCGAAATGAAAAAGCTAATTTACGACGACAACCCAACTGGGCCATTGAGCGTATTCTTTCAGTTTTCTTGTAAGAAAAAATACAAAACCCAACATTTACTTTTATACTCTTTTAATGAACCATTCAAAATGCCATTTAAAAATGTTTCTAGTGCCTGAAAAAGTTACTTCCGTAGCAATCCCAATAATTTACTTTATTGGAGAATTTGGACTAGCAGTTTTTCTTTACTGGAGTGTTACACTCGTAAGAACCTTTTTGATTTTGGCAAGTCGTACACGTAAATGTTGAGATCAAGTAGGTACACTGTGATTTATGTGTTTTGCAACATTTAATACGCAGAGAACATACAGCCACCTCCGGATATGGTACGTTGTCACCATTACAATTTGCATGACTGCATTGTACTTTTTCCTTCCTGGAGTGTTCTTCACTGATGACTCCCTCTACTTTATCGGGATCTTCTTTGGAAGCTACCTCTTCACCGGTATTTACTAATCTTCTTTCTGCTATTCCTTACCTTGGCCAAATATTAGTTCAGTGAATCTGAGGAGGGTTTACGGTAAATAACGCTACTTTAACACGTTTTTTTACATTTCATTTTTTATTTAGCCTACTCCGTTTTCATTATCCATTGTCTTATGAACGAGATAAAAAGCGAAGGACTCCACACTCCCATCTCAACCTGGGAGGATGAAGATGCAGAAAAACTGTGAACAACTTTTTTTTTAAATAATGCCATTCACCACACAAAAAGTTCAACTTTTGAAATGATATCATGTTTCTGATGCTATTTAAGTATGTATAAGTATTCGACTCTATTTAAATAATACTGTATTTACCTGTAAATATTGCTTATTACTTAGATAAAGGTTTGCTTAAAATTCTGGTGGATCTCTTTTGCGTTTTGTCATGTAAAATTAATTGCTGCAGGTTGAAAAGATAAATATATTATCGAGCTCCGTGGACACACACACACGTTATGAGTAAAACGTGAGCATAAAATATTCAAGTGGACTGCCAAAAAATCCAGAAATGAGGAAGAGAAAGTGGCTCCCTGCTAATTCTCTGCTTGAAAGTGATATAAAACTTGTTCCAGCAGGGATACTTGAAACGTACTATTTCTTTTTTCTCCTTGCATTGGTCTAAGGAAGGTCTTTGTCCGCCGGCCGAAAAAAGAAATATATATACTGCGGCAAAGAGGAGGAAAAAAACCACTTCAAGCATGGAAGAAAAAGTGTTTCAGTGCAAACTTCAGCCTGGAAAAAGACAGTTCCTTCGGTTTCTTTCCAGCCTACGCTCCTCCCACTTTATGTTTAATGGGAGCTTCTGCTACAAAATATTTTTGTGCATATTTTATGAAGACCATTACTTCCAACCAGGAGTACAAGCCTGAACGTCCTCTTTCTCTCACCATTTTTTGAGCGTTATAAATTGACGTCTTTACTTCCAATCAAGTCGTTTTTCCGCTCTGTAGTGATAAAAAATGTTTAATGTTTTGCAACAGCGAGGTACTTTTTGCCTCATTCTTATCTCCGGGCTGGTGAAAGTGACCATTGACGTGCTACACTTGGCACAGCAATTATTCTCTCCAAAGTTTCCACTTTATTTTTCACTGTCTTCCTTCACAAAAAGAAGACATCGCACATAGTTCACGGGGATATAATGGCATGTTGTAATAATAATAACGTAATATTACATTGCACTATATTCGCTTTCGTAGGGCTACTATAGTAGTCACTAGTTCAGTTTCTAAAGAGGAAAAAAGGTGTGCAATGTTTACCTGCCAATCATAAAACCGAGTTGTAAATGAAATGACTGTCGAAGGTAGAGGAACATCACGGGTTTTCGTATTCTCCTCTTTCCCCTTCACTGGTCACATGCTTTCCCTCTTTTCCAGTCTCAACTCATTTCAGTCTCATTGATTGCCTTCGTTTTTTCTCTGATGGCAAGGCGAGAAAAAAGTTACCTAAGTGGCAAGAAAATGTAGTGCAGGAATGGAATTGCGAATTGAGACTAGTTCGGTTTTAGATTTGACGATATCCAATCCGTCCAAAACTACAGCAGGAGGAGTTGGACTTTGAGCCATTGCCATGTTAGAATATCATTATCTCATTTCGCTCCGCTATCTTCTACTGATACATGAACTACGTGAAGGACACGATGACGGATCATTTGCAAAGTTGTAGATTTCGATAAATCATTGAATGGGAAGAAGTGACCCCGAAAAAAAGACTGAAAACTCACACTGTCTGGGGACGTATACTTTGTAGCTCCTAATGAAAAGTTTAGAAAACTGGTTGGGAGCACGCAAATCTATGCATATTATTGATTCCGGTAATTATGGGAGACACGGTAGAAGAACAGGAGCAGCCACGCAGCACGGAGAAAGCGTATTGTTGCAGCAACTCCCTGCAAACGGAAGCCAGCCTGTTTGCAAACTTTGACTTGGTAAGTTCCTATAACCAATCATGAGCAATAATTATTTATGGTTATTGGCATTTTCCCCTAAAAAATGTGCGTATATGGATTTTTGCAGGTTTTGCTCATTATTAGCTTAGTTGCGTCCATCGTTGCGATTGCGGCTATTGCCACGGATGAGGACCCACCCGCTCCTCAGCCGGGGCAGACCGGACCGGTTCCGTACATCTACAATGACACGATTGCCAGTGATCCGAGCCACTTTTTCTATTGGTCAAGTAAGTCAGGCGGAAAAATGTAACTGTTACAGAATTTTACATGAATAATGAGCTTGCATATTTTTTACTCAAAACTATTAATTTTTATTTTAAAATCAACAGTTACTTCACAAGTGCTCGTCTTCTCCTTGATTCTCATCGCTATTGTTATCCGTATCGTTTTCTCTGTCCTTCTAATAGTTGGTGTCGCAAGGGTAAGCTTTGAATCTTTTTTGTACAAAATATTTTTTTTTATTAAATAGAGTGTTTTTGAAGCTTCTCAGACTTAGGCATTTTTGTGCTCCATTTATTTCAGAGAAAGCACGGGTGCCTTCTTGCCTGGTTCATATCAACGCTAGTGTTTGTCGTAACAATCACAACGGTGGCAATCGTCGCCATTGCGTACGCCACCGGAAAAGTTTTATTTAGTGGATTAATAATCACGTACGTCTTGTACAAGTGGTACTGTTTGTGGATAGTTAAGCTGCTCATTAGTGACATTAGAGCGGTTCGAGCAGGATACGCAAACCCGTTAGAAGATTCTGGAGAGATTGAACAAGCCAATAATTTAATGCCTCCGTCGGACTCATTTACTGTTGATAAATTCTAATTAAACCGATTTTGTGATACGGAGCATACTGTGAGTTTTAATGTATAAAATTAATATATGTAAGTGTGGGTGTAGTCAAAACGGATCATTCTGTAAATTTTGTAAAATGTATTATTACGATATTATACAATTTATATACTAATATGTATGTACCTACCCATGAAATTGTCCCTAGAGCAAAGAGGCACAAAAAGACTAAATTAAAATATGTACATTAAAACATGCATACATTTTCAACGCTTTAGAAGGATTTTGGACATCTCATACAAACCAGAGTGTTTTAAGTGACTATTGATGAGTAGAGACTTGCAAGGGCAATAGTCGGTGACAAGTCGGGCATGAAAAATTCCATATATTTAGAACCATATAAAACATTTCCTTTCTTATTTTAGGCCCACCTTTATACTTGCACAAGTTCACAGGTACCTTAACCTAACATCAGGATTTCCCAGCATCAGCATTTCATACGGTTCACTATGGGGCCAAATCGTATTTTCCGGCATTTACTTAGGAAAGACATCGAATTTTCAAGTTTTTTTTACCGGACTTTTTTTTTCATACCATATTATTCAACACTATATCGAACATCTTCACACAAAATTTGAAGTTAATAC
>JAHZMY010003592.1:0-43706 GCA_027743915.1 Seira sanloemensis
ATTGCACTCTTTTGGCTCACTTGAGAATGAGTAGAAATGTTGACACACAGCTTCTGGACATATTGTCTTATGTATATGATGGATGTGAGTAAAGTGAGGATCAGTACGTAGCTGAAATATTTGAAGGAAAAATAGTTTATGTTGGTATATGTGTTTGTCCGTCAGACTGTCGTCTTTGTGGCCGTGTTGGAGAGTTAATTGATAGTTTTAGTCTCGGTCTTTGACATCAATGATGGATGACCCGAGTGGCATATGGACGATCCAATTGCGTACTTGGGTTGAAATTAGGCTAAAATGGGATATGTTGGTGGTACCGCTTAACGGCCAAATCAGCTGATAAAATCATCAAATTTGTGTATAATAGGTGCGCCATAAAAAATATCTGAGTTCACACAAAATTTAAGGGAAAATCGAGAAAAACGTAAAAACTCAACAAAATGAAATTGGTTTGCTACTGAAGTATTACATGCCAGCACACTACATCTGTATTTTGCTCAAATTTCCCGCCGAAGGAAAATTTCAGTAAAACTTTTATCGGAATTATAAAATTCAAAAATATAAGTATGTACCTATAAATATATAAGGTGCGATATAAGTTGAAAAGAATATTTTTTTAAACAAAAACCGATTTTAATTTGAACCTTGAAAAAATTTCTGTAAAAATTAGCAGAAACAAGAAGGGCGAAAGACATTTTTGCTTTTATCGAAGGTACAAAATAAATATTTTTTCTAAAAACTTATCGCCGCTACAAGATACAAGATACTTTTCGATTTAGACCATTTCAAAGATGCAAAATGCAAGATACTTTCATCTTTGAAAATGTATCGGCGCAAAAAATTCACGATATTTTCCGAATCCTTTCAAATATACAAAGCACAAGATACAAAAATATATCCAAATACACATCGAAAATACGTATCTCCTATAGCCAATGCCCTTCTCTGCAGCAAGACAACAATGACGTTGAAAAAATAACCGTTGAAATTGAAAACAACTTCCGCGGAAAAAAGTCATGGAAACCAGACAAAACATTAGTTATAGAGCAAAACTTTAAAAATCCATTTATATCGTTGGATTTTACACTTTAGCTCCATATATTTACGGACTTAATTTAGCACATAATATTTATTCAGCTGCGTACATATGTATATTCCCCTCTTGAAACAGTTTATATTTCATGTGTATGTATTATTATTTTTTCCTTGTTGCTTTCTCCAATTTTTTTCTTTCTTTCTTCTCCTTCATCCAATGGATCATAATCCTCCATATTCCAAATTCCAAAATCCAGACATCCAAACACAATTCCGCATCTACTTTTTCCTTCTTCTTATATACTTTCACCAAACATACATACAAACCCAGTTTAATATCCCTTTTTTATGCAGTATGTGTGTTTTCCCCTTTCTCTCTCTCTCTCTCTCTTCTGACTAACTGTCCTCGCTTTCTCCATACACAAATGAATTTTTTTTCCTCGAGTACAGATTACAGATTTTGATGCCCATACGTTCATACTTTCATACGCTCATACTTTCTCCCCCTTCTCAGCGTCTCAGCTCACAGTGGTTGGTAACCCATATCATCATCTCATCCCGAGACTCAGCTCAAACTCAAAAAATCCTTCTTCTTCTCCTTCTTCCTTTTTGGTGTGATGCAGTATGCAGTCCCCCCAAAAAACCGAAATGAAAAACAATCGGATAAAAAAATTCAATATTTCTCCTTTCTCCGCCGTAAAGAAACAAAAAAATAAATAAAGAATAAGTTCCACTTTCTCTATGTGCTTTCACCGAATAGGAAATATCTATATGTGAAAAAGGGACATCGGGATCGGCCAAGACTGGAATAATAATCACGGAAGGGACGTGTGGGATATCTTGAGCCGGGCCCAGGCCGATCCCGTTATTCGAACCGTTACTTCGAGGGGCATTCAAACATTCAGAGATTCAAACATTTCACATTTTTTATTGCTTTCACCATCGTCCTGAAGAGAGAAAGCACACATATGTACATATACATATGTACATGCTTTCACCGTTTTATTTGTGCCGCGATCCTTTTCCTATTTTTTTTCGTGGGAGTGTTATGAAATTTCGATGATTACTCTTTTTTCTTTTCTTTTTTTTCGTTTTTCAGTTTCTACCCGGGTTTTTCTTTTGGAAGCCATTTCCTGAATTATCCTGGATTAGACAAAATAATGTTCAATTGAGAAGAGAGAGAGAAAGGCGGAGAAAATTGGTGGGAGAAAATTGAAAAAAGAAGGTAATCGGCTTGGAAATTTGGAGGGAGAACACCTTTCAGTAAAATGAAGCGTCAATATTTGATCATGATTATGATTATGTTTTTTCCATGGCTTCCTTTGAGTTCTGAGTTGTATGTGTGATTTGGATTTGGTTTTGGATTTTGATGATGATGATGATGGTGATTCGGGAGTTTGGCTTCGTTTGTTAGGGATGAGGTTTGAGGATTGAGGATGGCTCATCTTTTTAAAGGGCGAAAAAATGGGGAGGAATGGGGTAATGTGGAATATGTGTGTAATGGTAATAGTAGTGACTTAAGATGGTTGGTGAAAGGAGAAAGCGTCCTGACGAAAAGCAATATTATGTATGAACGTAGCTGGAACGATAACTGTTTCATGAGTCACTTTTTTCCCTTGAATTTTCATTAGGCTTGGAATAGAGGAAAAACTAAAAATTGGTAAATGTCTGGTAAATGCCACTTTGTACATGTAAAGCGTATATCTGCTTGAAAAACTGTCCAAAACTCCAGTGCCATATGTAGAATGTAAAAAAAATGCGATGGCTGGGGCAGTGTGAGACAAATGATGTAATGCATGCGGCGGGCGTTTTAGGCATTTTTTCAGACATTTTGGACTTTCTCCCTGAAAAAAATATTTTTTTCCATCCAACCACTTTAACTTCTCGGCCAATCGACACACGTTACATCAGATTTCGTTTGTACCTATGTACACTGCACTCTCTATATAAGCATACCCTGATATAAGAGAACCTCTCTATAAGCATGGGTATTTTTCCTTTCGCCCAGTTACTGCATGTTAATCACTCTCATATAAGAAACACCTTTCTATAAGGGTCGAATTTTTCCCCTTGAGGTTTCCTTATCCTTATACAGAGAGTTCACTATATTAAAAATATAAAAAGCACGTGATTACTATCTACATATTGGCGACAATGGAACAAACAAATATTTGGCCCCATTTTTCTTCGAATAAAACACAATTTAACCAAAAAAAACGCCAAAGTGCTGCAGGTTAACAAAAAACAGCTTGTAGACAGATGGACGGACAAACACAATACTAAATCTAAATGATTCAGCTACGTAATGAAATAAAGGCAGTATATGTATATTACATATGTAGATGTGTCTTACCTTCTTGCCGTTGATAAACCAGGTAATGTTCGGAGCGGGAAATGTTTTCTCAATGGAGCAATTCGCAATAGCCCTGTCCCCTGGCTGGTAGCTCATCTTATCCAAGTAGAGTCGCGGACTGTTGTAGTCAATCACTGGAATGGGAATACATTTTTTTCTTTAGATTCGCAATTCTTCCTCAAGGAAAAAAGAAGTTCCGAGAACTTGGAGAATGTGGAGGGGGAAAGGAGGGAATGACGAGTTGATTTCTTCAAAGTTCTTACCCACGACGTCAATATCCTTGGCGTTCTCGAGAGTCTGGAAGGTGCCTTCCGCTGAAATGACGCATTTGAAGCGGCCATTCGTCTCGAAGGAGAGGTTGCGCAGGAAGACGCCGTGGTCGTCTGATTTGTTCACCTGCGAAACAAAATTGAAAGTAGCAGATGTAATGTCACAGTTAAGTGCTAGATAGACGCCGAATGCCAATTTTTGGATGATTCAATTTAGCTCGTTTTTGTCAGTATCAGTGTCAGTGGTAGCGTTGGAGTTGACTCTCGATATAAGCATGACTTGCTATAGCGTATAACTCTTTATAAAAGTCGCTTATTTGTAACATGGGTAAGTGTAAGTCATTCACAATATTTAATACAATGTACATTTGTTAAATATGAGCTTAAAAAATTAATACAAAAATATGATTGGAAATAAATATCAGGCGGATGTTTCGAAGCTATGATTTTAGCCAAATAGGTAGGACAGGACGCTTTTATTTTGACTAATGGATTTTAACTAATATTTCTTTGCATATAAACTTATGTAGTTTTCCAGGTATGTAAGTTATTTCAATATGTGAAATAAAAAACGTGTAAAAATAGTACAAGATGCGATTTGTTTTTACAAAGCAAATTTCTGTATCAACATATTTATATGGCAGAGAATTTCTAATACATGTTAATTTTGTATATCGACAGATTTCTTTTTGCATTTGAACTTTACTTACATATCTAAAATTGCGTCAGTAAAGTTCTTCACCGTCTATTCCTTAGTGTTGTGTATTTCCCCCAAAAACATTTTCAAACACCCAAAATGTCATAAGGTGCTCAAAATTATCCCAGTTCAAAACTCGTTTTAAATACACCCTATTTAATTTCTCACAACACCCCCGCTATTGACTTTTCCCTATATTTTATTTGACAATCAATTTAATAACAGTTGGCCGTCCCAATTCATATTTTTCTAATCTTAATTACCGCTAATCACTATTTTTAGTTGCTCTCAAATCCACCCCATTATCAACCACATTCACAGTGCATCGTAATAAGGAAGGTAAATCTTATAAAGGCTGTTGTTTTACAGAGACTCTCCCTCATCTTTTCCCTCTCCACACAACCCACGCCAAAAAAACCCTTACTATATGACGCATCGACCAACACACACTCACACCTACATAAAAAATACTTACATATATTTACACCAAAATCTTATTTTCCCTTTTCCCCAATTTCATTATACCATTTTGTCTGTCACTTTCTCCGTGAAGATGTGATTTACTCCACTTGCCCCAGAGAAGCTGGCATTATTGAGGAGCCGTCACGCGTAAATATTAGATTTGCCGGAGGATCATCCTAAGCCGTTTCCCTCTGCTGCCTTCGTTCATCCTCAGAGGAAAAAAAATTTAACTACCCATTTTCCACACATTTCTTCATATGTATAGGTTTAGGGGCGATTCATAAAGTACGTCATACGTAACGCACTGAGGGGGTTGGGGGGGGGTCTGACGGATATCCTATCCTCCAATGTATATGGTTGTGACATTAAGTGAAGGTGAGTCAAAAAAAACCATTAGTTTTTTTTGCGTGACGTACTTCATGGAATCACCCTAAAGTGTGTGATGTGATATGATATGCGTGTATTTACATGTCATTGCCTCCTGCTCAGGCACAGCTCATTAATATTCATTCCCCATTTTTTGAAGTCCCACAAGGCCCTGGAAACATGAAATGTGGATGTGCAAAGGTATTTCATTTCTACGTCTTCTTTTTTCATTTCCAAAAAAATGTTGTTAGCCTCCTCAAGTCCTCAAGTCCTCTACTGAAAGAGGTGAGAGGGGAAGAGGAGAATAGGTATATGATATCCGTAAGAGTGAAAGAGTAATTCATTCATTTGTCATTTCCATCCTGTTTGAGTGAGTATATATTTAGTACGCAGCTGAAACTTATTTTGATGGGTTGGCAATGTTTGTCTGTGAGTCCGTAATATTGAGTTATGGTTATGGTTGGCCGCCGTTGGTCAATAAAGCGGTAGCTAAATTGAAGCCCTATTTGTTTTGTTAAAAATTAACCCAAATTTCGAAAAATTATGTCAAAGTACATAGAATAATAAATCAATTTATTTCTATTCAATAATATATTCAACGGTTAGAAATTCAAAGAAAAATTCACGAAGACAAAATTCGGATAAAATCTATGAAATTGACCGATGTAATATAGAATTCAGTGCTGTGTTATAGTTTATTCAAAGCAACTTGAATTTAAGTGTCGCGAATTCAAGTACACGTACATATATTTTATGCAGTTTAAATACAGCTCAGCTCCGTAAAAAAATATCTTCATTACTAAGGTCTTTAGTTTAAATCCACCTGTTCACCCTTTTTTTTTAAAACCAAGCCGTCAATTCAAATTCAAAATTCAGGAACAAGTTCAGTCCCCTTTCAGCTACTAAATTTAAATACCAGGGATCAAAAGTTAGATCCCACAGGACTCTAAATTTAGATTCCTCTCATGCATTAAATTAAAAAATATTTTTTTAGGAATCTATAAATTTAGTAGCTGAAAAGGGACTGAAGACTGAAGTTTGTGTCTCGTCGTCAGTATTCAAAGTCGTCTCATTCCTTCATCCCATGGGTCAGCTGCGTACATAACATTCCAATTACCCTTTTAAATATTTGATGATCAGGCTCAAGCCGAAGATGAGACTGAGACCCACCCATCTAATAGATAAGCACTCTTACTCTCACTCATCTTCTTTGAGCACATATGTATGTAATCTAGAAATCTCTCTAATTTTTCCAATTTCCAAGAGTCGTTGAGCATTCAGCAATGAGCATTGAGTAAGAGCCCATGGATGCGGATGTGAATTTGGGAAATGTTGTGTGAGTGTGTGAGATGGATATGGAGTATGGAGCTCGTCGAGATGTGGGAGATTTTTTTTGTGCTGATGTGCGCCATCCTCCAATTCCTCATTACTTTCATCACTTGATGCATGCATAATTCGGCCATATGGAGCCTAATTGAATCGTCGAATCGTCGAGTCGTTGAGGAGAGGTTTCTCCCCTTTCTCTTTCTCTCTCTCTCTCTCTCTCTCTCTCTCTCTTCTCTCTCTCAGCCTCTTCAACTTTTCTACTTCATCCCGATATGTCTGAATTGAATACCTATGTATGTATATACATATGTAGGTATTTAGAAAGATAGATGCATATATTTTTTATTCCGGGTATTATAATGCCCGATGTCGTCCTGCTCACATGCACGATCACGATGCACGCAGCATCAAATCCACTTGTTCAAAGTCATTTGTACCTTTTCAGAAATTATCGGAGCAGATTGAATCAAGAGAGCCGAAAAAAAGGGGGGAAATTGGATTCTATTCGATATTCATTTGCTGTATGTGTATATATGTACATATGTATTATGTATGTGTACTCATGTTGTGTATATGTACGAAGCTGATTGATGCGGTATGGATTTTTGAAGGAGATTTTTTTGGGATGAATTTTGGATTTGGATTTGGAGAGAGAGAGAGAGAGAGAGAGAGACACTGGGATTTTTGTCGGAGCTTTGGAGCTTTGGAGTTTTCCGATTTTTTTGGAGTGCACGTGCCCCATTCATAGAAATGTGGGATGAAAAAAAGGGGAATTTTTAAGGGAAAAAATAATTATATATGCAGGCATCGCATAACCTTTAATAATTCCGTACTGAGGAAGAGTGAGTGAGAGAGAGAGAGAGAGGGAGAGATTGAAAAGTTGGAATGGAAAGTTTGAGGGAGAAAAACTGGGAGACGGCTTTGTATTAGATAACTGCCCTATAAGGACAATCCCTGTATAAAGATTCAATGAAAGTTTGACGTGTGTAATTAGTAATTACCTCATTCAAAAAATGGCAGATAGATGTACAATGATAAATTGGGTATTTATAGCTCAAAATTATTTGTGTTTGATTGTTGAGGTATTTGTAAATATACAACTATTTTTTTCAGAACGCCAAAATTGGATTTAAAACACATCAAAATCACATTTTTCAAATGCTCCCATTCTTCCCTCTCTATAACAATACCCTCTCTATAACAATACTCTCTATAACAATACTCTCTATAACAATAACCCCTCTATAATCACCCCTTTTAAAGTTTTTCTTTGCAAGACCGCTATAAAGACACTTCATCCGCAATATTTTTTTCTGCGCCCATGTCCCTCTTTTTTCCTTTCTCCATCGTCTCGTAAAATGCTAGAGCCCGTAATAAAGAGGCAGTGGAAGCATGTGATTATGCAGAAAAAAACTGGTCTAGTGTAATGATCTCCTCCGAAACGATGATTTTCACGATTTTCACGATTTTCATGATGACGACGATGCTGATGATCGGGTGATTAAAAAAAACTTTTTTCCCTTTGTAGTTCAAGCATGGTATGGTAAATACCCGTAAAATATGGAAGGGGGATATGTATATGTATGGGACGTCCCTACATCTTCCAGTTTCAGTTTCCGTCAAAATGCATCCCTTCCTGGAGCCATTTACCCATTTACCAGCTTCCCATTTCGTTTTGAGCGATGGACGACTTTCTTCGTCGTCGTCGTCATCGTCATCGTCTTCGTCTTTTTTTGGAGAAGAAGAGGGAAAAGTATGAAACGGCATCCTATAAAATGCATAACCACGTCCCAAAAAAATCCTTTCATCGGAGTCGTTGAGCATTAGCATTACTAATAATTCTAATGATATGAGATGATGACAAGAGAGGAAAATACTTGCTATAATTTCCCTGCATGAAATGAAAGTACATAAAAAAATTGGGATAGAGTGGCAATATTCTGGAGGTAGCTGAGCCGCGTCGAAAAAGCTGAATAAAATACATTATACTACATGTAAATTCAGTTGACAGTGTGTCTTACATTGCCCCGTTTTAAAATGGGTGGCGGTAAATTCAAATGCTCAAATGATGACAATCATAAATTCAGTTGGCAGCGCGTCTTACATTTCCCCTGGTTAAATATTTTAAGGTGGCGGTAAATTTAAATGGTCAAATGGCGAAAATCTTACCGCGGGCCGTTATAACGAATATTTATGGATATCTCGAAGGTTTTCCAATTGATAACCACGGATAATTTACAGGTGATTTCTAGTTCTTTTGTTCAGTCATTTAAATTAAAAAATTCCAATAACCTTTACGCTCATAAATGAATTCAGAGACAGACTAGAGTTGAGGTTTTTCCCAGTCACACGTTTTTTCCCAATGGGAAGGGAAAAACGCTTTTCCCTCAAGAAAAAGTCTAAAATATCTTTTAAAAACTGTCCAAAACGTCAGCTGTATGCATTAAATCATTTGTCTCACAATGCCCCAAACCATCGAGTATTTCCCACCTTTAACATTGTGTATATATGGCATAAAAGTTTTGGACAGTTTTTCTAGCAGCTAAGTTTTGTGTCAGTCCAAAATGATATTTTCTTCAGATTTGAGGTATTTTGCTATTTTCACCGACTCCAACTCCCGAAACAAACTATTTACTATTTATTTAATTTATTTTCGCAATTTACTAATGCCTCAGCTACGTCCAAAAAGCAAAACTCGAGCGGAACTTGATAAAGCCGCACCACTACACCACTCACACTCGTTTCTTGGCACAAGCCTTATTCCCTCTCCCCAAGAATATTTTTCCCTCCTCAGAAACGGAAGTTGAGTGAGAAAAGTGAAAAACTCCGCATCTCATATTTTCTTGGCCTAGAACTGGGAGAAAGTTTGAAAGAAGACGAAGAAAAAAATAAACTTTTCCCTCTCTCTGTGTGTTTTTCCTCTTTCTCTCTCTCCCTCTCTCTCTCACTCACACATAAAGCTCCATTTCACTTTATTTTTTTTGGAAGAGGGAAACTGCAAAATTTTGCTCAATTGCCGTAATCATATTATATTGCGATATTCAGTGGAATGGAATGAGTAATTAAGTAGGTTAGCGGGAGGAAGAAGGGACTTGGGGACGGTGAAAGTTGGGAGTTAATGAGAGCTCTAATTAGCTCCTAAAAAGATCTCTTCCTTTTTATTTTTGGGGAGGGACGGAGAAAACTATGTACATATGTATACTTATACTCTCACTTTCTGCTTTCTCTTGCTTTCACTTTTTGCTTTCTCTCTCTCTCTCTCTTTCTTGCTTTCACTCGACCAACCCAACGCGAAAAATTCATAAAGTAATGGGTAAAAGTAAGCATGAAAGTTGAAAATAGTCTCCACTGACCTCGGTCACTTTCACTTGACTAGGGGAAATTAGAAATTAGTAACTCAATACCCTTGTTTTCGCGTGTGCTAATGATTTCATAGAAAAGCCGGGCAAAACTTTTTCATCGTGTACTTAAATTGTTGGAGTGAGTAAACAGCCTTGTTTTTGGGAATAAATGTTTGGAAATATGTATATGTATGTATGTATGTATGTATGAGTTTTTCGGAGATGGAATCAAATGCGGGAAGGAAAATATATGTACGTTGCTGAGAAGATGCATTTTTGTACTTTTAATCGTATTCAAATTCAAGCCCGATCATAAGTTCCGAAACGCAACGAGAGGAACTTGTGACGATTTGTGTCAAGAAATTCTCTGGATTTTGGGGAAAAAAAGTAGAGCTGAGTAAATTCTATTATTTTAAAATATAGCTGTCCAAAACTCCTTGGCGACCTAATGGAGGCAAAAAACGAAATGGTTGGGGTTGGGGCGTTCTGAGACAAATAAAAATACACGTTTGAAATGGATTTCGGACATTTTGGACAGTTTAGAAAGCGTTCAGACGAGATTTGGTTATGGACATACATTTGACACGCAAGCGACGTAATTTATATGGACAGTCCTTAAAGTTGATTTTAGTGGTTTACATTATTTGTCTTATAATGCCCCAAGCCCTAACCATTGTCCCTTCCTATCCTGAAGTTGTGAGTAGCTAAGCCTAATAAGGACGTCAAAAATGACATTTTCCCACATTTTCCCTGCTTGTGATGGGATTCTTTACCAATTGACCCCAAAAGCCTCCAAAGCCAGTTGCCCTTAAATAGAGCAACAATTAAAAAATCTAATCACATCGCCAATCACATTTTCTCACCAATTTTCGCTCATTTATCTTCATAACATTTATGTGAATTCTTTTTTTAAAATAATGTCAATGTTCTTATCCCCTACCGATAAGTCAATTTTTTTATAAAAATTCCCTTTTGTTCATTTAATCAAAAGTGTTACTCGGCCAATTCTAAGGGGTTTCGAGGGTAAACTAAACCTCACCGTCAGACGGACGGACAAACACTCCCAAACCCCCCCAAAACTCTCCCAATTGCTTCAGCTACGTACTAATACTGTATAACTGCTCCACTTTCCCCCAGATGAGGAAAAACTCCCTCCCCACTACACACTTTTATTACAGTCTCTCCCCGCTGTGCAGCTTTGAAGCTTTGAAGCTTTGAAAAAGGACACAAAAAAACGCAACATTCAACATCCAGAAAAGTTTCACTTTTCGACATGCGACTTTTATTTCATCTCTCCGAGACCTTATTATAAAACACTTGATAAATATACCCAACAACACAACAACATCTCAACTCTCTCTCTCTCTCTCTCTCTCTCTCTCTCTCTCATCCAAACTACATATTATTTGTTTGCCTTGACAATTTTCGCATTGTTCCCTCCACTTCATTGTTTTGCGTCAACGGCATCCTCCTCGTCATCGTCATCGTCATCAGGCGATGCTACGAAAACTCACAAAAACACACAGAGAAATGTTTTTTTCAGGCACACATGGAACGAAATGAATTGTTAACTGGAGAACTCTGGAGAAGTCTGGAGAACTGGAAGGTTTTGGATTTTTGGGAGACTGGCCTACTTTCCATCCTGGAGAGTTGATATGTTGATACGCCTCATGTCGCACGGGACTCGAGAGTATTATTTCTTCTTCTGTGGAGGATATAGTGGAAGTGGAGGATGGAGGAAGCCTTGCATGACCTATTAATATTTAAAGCTTGCATGGGCCAACTCACAACTCATGTGATGCCGTTAAGGGTTAGGATTTTTGGGATTTGTGAAAAACAAAAATAAATAAATAAAATAAAGTTTTTCAATGAAGATTGGAAAAGAGAGAGAGAGAGAGAGAGAGAGAGAGAAACGTGACACTCGCATTTGTGTGTATGTATGTATAATAAAGAAAGAGTGATGGAAGCCAGTGTTGGATATATTTCCCGGCCAAAATTTGGCCAATACCAACCTTGTCAAACCGGCCTGTTTTTTAAAAAAGGTTGAAAAAAGCCCAAAAACTGGTTTCAGATGAATTGTGAGGTTTTCGTCTCAAATTGCTCCAACTGGAGTTAGCCTACCTAATTTCAGTTCATGTTGAGCTTTTCCGCCCAAGACTTTTTTCCCATTGGTATTTACAATAAATAAAATATAAAAGCCTGTTCATAAAACTGTCCAAAGTTGCCGATTGGCGTTAATCTGTTTCAAATCATGTTGAGCTTTTCCCACCTATAACGTTTTTTCTGCTGGGATGTCCAGCGCCAGCGCTAACCCTGTCTAAAAAAGTTCGAAATAATCGCCAAAACTCGTTTCAAGTTCGTTGTGTCATTTGTCTCATAATGCCCCAATTGAAGTCTATATTTCAACACATGTTGAGCATGTTCCATCCAAAACGTTTTTCCCCAACCTTGTCCTTAAAACTGTTAAAAACTCATTTCAAATGCATTGGGATATTTGTCTCACAATGCCCCAAACGTTTAATTCTTTCAACGCTTTTTATTATGTAACAGTCAGAGTTTTGGTTTGTTTTTTCTTCAGGCAGCTCTAGTTTTGCTTGAGTCCGAACTGCTATTCACCTTTGGATTTGACCGATTTGTAATTGTAGCCATTTTTATCACTGTTTTTCCCAAAATCTAACACTAATTCTGGGACAGAAGAAGAAATAATGAGAGAGAGAAGATTTTCGCGGAATACAGAAGAAACAAGACAAAACACAACTTTTTTAAGCTGCAGCCGGAAGAAGTGGAAGAGGGAAAAGCTGTTTATGGGTGAAAGTGAAAATGAAACAAAAAACCACGAAAAGCCAACATCTGGTGGAGCGGAACGGAGCCGGGGTGATTTGAAAATTTGTGGAGGCAGGCACGAACTGTGTCGTGTCCGTGTCTTTCTTCCCTTTGGCGTGTAAACCGTAAACCGATTAAATTTGTAAACACATACAAATACAGCGAGAGAGAGAGAGAAAGAGATGGAATGAGAAAATAAAACGGAAGGAAAATAAAGTCGCGCGAAATTTGAAAACTCCGAATTATGTTTGCAAATTTATACCTACTCATTGTCTTATGTCTCTCGATAAAACAGTCAAATTTGGAATTTCGATGCTTGCACATCGAAAAAACAATGGAAGCCCGCGAAACTTCAACCTTTTGAATATGCTTATGGCATGGCATATATGATTTGAATTAGAGCGCGTAAAACCGGAAAAGCAGCAGCAGGAGAATGCTCTAACCGGAAGCTTTGTAAACACGCGCGAAAGTTTGAAAGTTTAAACTTCGAGTTTACTACCAATTAATAAAAAAAGAAAAGTTGGCTTTAAATTTTTGATTTTGTTGATGAGTTTAAATGTACCTTATTTTAAAAAATGCGTAGCCTAATTTTTAGAAAAAAAAAACTTTGCAATACCCCCCAAAAAGTCTTACAGCCACTTTCACAACGTCAATTCTGCGTAATTATAGGCAGGTGGAATACATTTCCCCATTTTTACGGGCGGTAACTTTTTGAATATGACCGC
Organism: Seira sanloemensis; assembly: GCA_027743915.1. Lineage (NCBI taxonomy): Eukaryota > Metazoa > Arthropoda > Collembola > Entomobryomorpha > Entomobryidae > Seira > Seira sanloemensis. The sequence continues at coordinate 13,395 of JAHZMY010003592.1, forward strand.
CTTTTACTTCCCAGTCGAGATTTTCATGCATATGTGCATGTGCAAATGCAGCCGCGCGAAGCTTTAAATTTTGAATTTGAATGTGAATATGCACCAATTACAAATTTACAAATCTATGCTTATATTACTCGTGAACTCATAAATTGACGAAAACGCTCCCATCCACACAAATTTTGTATTAAAGAGGCGGCAATAGTAAACTTATGAAAAAACTTAAATTCGCAGCGCGCGCGAAAATTCAAATTATTTTTTTAAAACAAAACAAATCCAACTTACGTCAACAACAACGCCCGCAATAGGGAAGGCCTGTTTCGGCGGCGCCTCCTTCGGCAGAAACCTGTAAAACTCCTCCGAGCCCCGGTACCACTTGACCGCATACAGGGAGTCCGTCTCCAGGTCATAGTTGCATCGAAGCATGAGGTCCTCGCCCCTCCGGGCATATCGAGGACCTTCCAACTGAACGTCTTTCACGCCATCCGAACCTAAACGTTTGCCCGTGACATTCAAAAAAATTGAAGAAAGAACAGGTAAATATATAATATCATTACAGGCATAAATAAATCCTCTTCAAATACTATGTGCGTAGGTGTGTGACGCTTCTCCACCTCGCCATGGTCTATTAAGTGCGAAAGGCGCTTGTTAAACTTTCCTCTTCAGAGGGGAAACGGCTTCCGCTCAAATGAAGCTCAACGGTATCAGTCAAGTCTACTCTCAGAAACTCAATCAGGCCCTAAACTACGCCCGCGCTGGAGGGAGAAACTCCCGGGGCCGGGACGAAAGGAGAATGGAAAAAATGAAGAGTTCATTTTCTGAGGAGTCTCGTCTCATTGACTTCGATTGAAATACCAAAAACAATAGCGCTAAATGTTGAGTTGAAAACATTAAACATTAAATGCCTTATGAGTTTGTTGTAAAATCTAGCTTGTGTCTTCAAATTTAATCAATTATTTAATTAATGTTTTTCATATTTCAGTCTCAAGAAATTCAATTGTGGCAATTGTAGTGTTGATATTTTTAAACCTTAAATTAGGTTTCATTTTCACAAAAGGTTTATAACGTTGTCCAAAGATTAGTAAGAAAATCGTCTCGGATTTTTTTACTCAAGATGTCTAGCTTTTTCTCAAATCGTCCCATTTTTTGTCAACGTCCCAAATTCCTGATAATTGGCCTTCAATCTTTCAAAAATGGGCCATAAAATGTTAAATTTTCCACTGGAAGCTAAATTTGGGATATTTTCCAACATCCCAAAAAGCCCTATATACCATCTCGTGTAACTTAAGTACTGGACATCAAAACTGATTACTGATTAGAGACCAGACCAGTAAAAACTGGAAATTTTCTCCATAAGGACCGAGGCAAAACTAGTTTAGACCCTGCGTAACGCAACGCATCCTTAACAGAAAAAAACTTTGACTTTTAAGACCTTCTTCCTCTTAAAAGACGTTCTTCTCTTTTCATTCATAGATATTGTCTGCTAATGATAACACTACCACCAGTGTTGGGTATTTCCCGTCCAAAACCTTTTTTCCACCTGGAATGCCCAAAACCCAGATTCAGGATTAGATTCAGATGCATTTCCCTATTCGTCTCACAATACCCCAACGATTAAACTTTTTCTTAAGTAATTAGAGTTTTTTTCAGCAGACGAGGTATCCAGACGTCCAAAAAATCCAATTTACATCAGATTTTTTACCATTTCCAGTTTTTCCCCCCCAAAAAACCCACCAACTCAACCTTTCCCCTCCAGGGAAAGAAAATGTACTCTAGTTCCTGGTACTCAGCTCTGGTCTCCGGTCACACATGCGGAACCGTCTCAGGACTCAGACCCATGTCATGATTACACACTCACTCTTACACAAGAGCAACACCAACCACAAAAAGAAGAAGGGAAGCCACAACGGACTTAAAAAGAAGACAGAGAAAAGTGCGAGACTTAAAAGAAAAACTACTCCATTTTTTTGGAAGGAAGCCCACTTCCCCTCCATCTCCCCGGTAGCATCCAGCATCCAGCTCTATTCCAACCAGCTTTTTCAAGAGCACATTACATATGTACATGTATATGGACATGGACAGACTATATGCTCCGTCGATTCGAACTCGAAGTCGAACTGGAAAAAAAGTCTTTCTCACAAAATCAAATCCGCTGCTTCTGCTCTTATTTTTCGTATGGTGCCCATCACCCATCAGCCACCAGCCCGGTCTTCTCCAGAGCGACCATGGTAAAAAAAAGTACTAGTTTTTTTTTGCCACGTCGTCTTAAAAGGAGAGGGAGACGTGTCAAAATACTTATATGTGTGTCTTTTCTGATGGCGTCCATCTTGTTGTTGGCCGAGGAAGGATTGAACACTGTTTTACACTCTCATAGGGATGATGTTCCAAGAAAAAAATATAGGCTGGAGGATTGAGGATGAGATGATTTTGTACGGAGCTGATTCGGTGAAGCGGTTTTTTGAGGAGAACAAAATGGGCTCCGATTTAATGAGCAGAGAAGGGTAGAGAGGGTAGCTCAAAGTCGCAAAATTCGAGAACGGATGAGAGATAGATTAGAATTTTTTCGAAAAAATTTCAGTCCTTGAATTGATTGCTATTTTTTAAAGGGCTGAACGTGTTTCAAAATTTTTAGACATTTGGATTCTAAATTGATTGGCATTTTGAAGAAGTCGAAAAGAATGAAGAGTCTGAGTAAAGGGCTGAGTTCATTTAAAAAAGCCTTTAAAAGCCCGTCTTTACACTGCGTATCGACTGTGACTTCGTAAAATTGGCTATATGAAAAGTCTGCTTTTTAAAAATTCGATAAAAAAGATTTTGGCATATATACAGTACATAAGTACGCATTGTAGAAAAAGATACAATTTATTTATAAATTCAATTTTGGTAATAAATTCCTTTGTAACTAACTTTTTCTATGACCGATAGAAGACATAAATGTAATTTTTTAAAAAATAAACCGTTTCGCAATATGCCCCGAAAATCACACCCATACTTTTACAAACTTTTAGCTTCTGCAAATATGCAGCTTTTTCGCAAGCGACAACGTTTGCATATACCCGATTTTACGGATTCATAGACGATACATATATATAGCTTTGGACTTTGGGACAGTTTTGTTTTTCGGTTTTGGACGTCCAAAATGGTATTATTGGGATATTCACCAATTTCAGTCTTTCCCCGATTCCAACCCCACACATCTATATAAAAGCCATTTTCACGTGGCAGACGGACGGACGGACGGACAAACAGACAAACATAGCCAAGCTATAAAAATTCAGCCACGTTCCCCAACTCAGTTGCGTAATTCCGCTCGGCCACTCCGTGAAAAATAAGATTGAAAGTAAAAGTTGATGTAAAGCCGATTTCCTCCTTTTATACTCGGGATTCGGGAATAATAATGGTCCGAAGAAATATAAGAAGAAAAGAGGCGAAAATAAAGTGGCTTCGTACGTTTATTTTCCTCTTTTCCCTCCAATAAACTTACTCAATGTCAGAGAGAGAAGAGAGAGTGTGTCACGTCTCTTGAAAAAAAATCGGAGTGGGACGAGGAACACACACAGCACATCAACATCATCAAAACTTTCAGAAAAGGAGGAATTGATAATGCGAAAGTGAGTGCCGCCACCACCACCGCCGCCAGCTTTTGTTGTCCGCTCGTGAGGAAGAAAAGACATTTCGGTTCCCTGGCCTGAGGCGATTTGCCGACATCAACATTAAAATACTTATTCGTCCTTAAAAATAAATAAAAAATCGTTTTTTTTCTGCTGTGATCGAGGCAATATTACGTACGTAGCTCAACTCCTGGATTTGGCGCCATAATGAACATGAGTTAATTAATATACGAGTGTTGGATTTGGGGAGAAGAAATGGGAAAAGCAGTTTTCCCGGGGAAATACTGAAAAGAGTTCAAAAACTGGAGAAAACGTCTGCTGTGTGCATTACATTATTTGTCTCACAATGCCCCTTAGCCATTGAGTTTTTTTCCCATATTTTTTTCATTGTGCTTAGGGCACTACGGAGTTTTGGACGGTTTTTAAGCGTGGTCCGAAATACAAAATGGTAAATACCGGTAAATACCAATTTTAGCCTTTTCTCCGATTCCAACCCTACGGAAAACTAAAAATTGACAAATACTGGTAAATTCTATGTAATTCTATTTTGGACGTTCAAACCCGTCTAAAACCTTAGTGCCATGTACAGGATGAAAAAAAACTTAATATTTGGGGCAATGTACGACAAATAACACAATGCATTGTAAAAGGGGTTTATTTTCAATTTAAGCGGATTTACAAGCAGTTTTTGGTAGGGTTCGCTCAGTTTTGGGCATCCCGACGCCAACAACGCTTTTAAAGAAAAAATGTTAAGTTTTGGGTGTCTTAAAATGTTATATTTACCGGTATTTTATTTTTATATTATCCCAAAGTCAATTTTTAAGGTTCCTTTGAAATATCGGTTCAACTTTAATTTGACCACGATCAGCCACAGCTTGCATTTCACAGACACAAACAAACCCTGCTAAATCAACATTAGATCATCTAAACCAAACTCATTCAGCTCCGTGCATATTCAGCACTTACCAAATTGATATACGGTATAGATTTTCTCGATTGACTCAAATCCTCGAGCGGAAAAAAAGATCGACGTTCGACAGAGAAAAAGCATTTCTTTATTCTTTAATGTCATGCATGGAGATGTGGAAAAAAAGATGATGTTGAAGAAAATGCAATATAACAAAAAAATCTGTTTTCCTTCCAGTTTTTTTTTCTTTCTCGGCGACATCTTCACATTTTCCCATGACGTGTGTGTCTCTGCTCCCCAGTCCCAGTCTCGATAGTTTCGATAGTCTCCCGATGTCAAAATGCATTCCCATTTCCCATGTCGATATCTTAATATACATATCGTCGATGACTTCGTCAAATTGGAAATATGAAAAATTGCTGCTGCTGCGGTAAAAAAGGCAATATGAAAAAATCTCTGGTTTTAAGAAATTTTTTGAGAATTGTTTATACTAGGGAAATTTGGGAAAATAACAATTTGTCCATATGTAAATTTTGATTTCGTTGATAACGTTAATTGCAGCTTTTTCTCTCACTTATCAAAGAAATAACGTGGACAATTTTTTTCAACGGTTTCTCAATTTGCCCCAAAATTATATCGCCACTATTTTCATATTGTCCAGGTTTTTTTTAAGGTTTTTCCCGGAGAAAGTCCAATTACCAGTAAATTGGGCAAAACGACCACTGAATGAACTCTGCACTAATTGTCTCACATTGCCCCCAAGCCATTTTTTACATTGTGTATCTGGCATTGGAGTTTTGGACAGTGTTTCAACCAGCTAGGTTTTGTTTGAGTCCAAGATGGCATTTACCTCAGATTTTACCCAGTTTTCAGCCGATTCCAACCCTACTTTTTCAGTAAACATACACAAATTTTTCACATTCCCCAGTTTTATGAAATCACAGTCGATATACATAATATGTAACATGGGACTTGGGAGTTGGATGAATAAATGTAGCAGCATAATTTTTTTTCTTTCGGATCTGGATCTGGATATGATGTATGGGCATGGCTTAAAGGGCTCGAGCCTGTGAGCCTGGAACTGAAATATTTTTTTCAAGGGTGCTCTCTTTTTTTGCTGTCATCACCCAACATATTTCTAATTCAGTCTTTCCTCTGTAGATTTATTGCCTTTTTTCTATGGGCAAAAGAGTTATTTGTGTGCTCGCCTGCTCGCCAGCTCGCGTGCCTTTTCAGTTTTCAACGATGTCATATCATTCTCATCCGAGTGAATGGAAGAGGAGAAAAAATGAAGCCGGCGTGTGACTTTTTCCAGAGATGTGAGAAAACAGAAAAGAAGAGAAAAATGTAGTGTTGGGGGTTTATTCCAGTCTCAGGTATTTCCGAGGAGATGGGAAAAAGGTTTCTTCCCTGAGGAAAAAGATCAAAAATGCCCAAAAAACCGCCCAAAAAACCGCCTAAAACGACCGCTGAATAGATTGCATCGTTTGTCTCACATTGCCCCTATAGCCATTGAGTTTTTCCCGGTTTTTGGTTTTGGACAGTTTGGACCGTTTTGGACCGTTTTATAAGCAGCTGGGTTTTTGGACTAGTGTTGGAATCAGGGAAAAACTGAAATCGGTATTTGCCTGTAAATATATGTATAGGTATTTACCATTTTGGACGTCCAAAATAGTCTAGCTTCTCAAAACTGTCCAAAACTTTTGTGCCATATATACAAAATGCAAAAAGTGGGAAAAACTCACAGGCTGGGGGAGTTTTGAGACGAATAATGTATAATGTAATGCGTACAGTACACATTTCGTTTAGTTTTTCGACATTTCCTGGGAAAAACGTTTTCCCCATCCCACTGGGAAAAACCTGTAGCTGGAAAAACCCCAACACTGTTTTGGTTTTGTTTGGGACCCTAACGTCCAAAATGGTTTTTACTTCAGATTCTAGAGCTACAAATATTTACCAATTTTAGTTTTTCCCTGGTTGCAACCCTAGCAAAAAGTGCATAGGGGATCCGCATGACAGGACCCCCACAAAAGCATGAAATGAATGCTCCTTACCTATTTTTTCTTTTCAAAATGCATGGATTTTTTTCTTTCTCTTTCAGAGTATTTTTTTCACAAGGCTGGAGGCACGAGATTGAGATTGAGAGATGAAAATTAGCTTGAGAAAAAGTGAATTTAGAAGAAGAGTTTAAAAAAAAGTTTGAATGGTGAATGGAACATCTTGTGGTATGGTAGTAGTGAACAAGGGAACATAGTGAGCCCACGGCCCACGTTCTCCACGCCACGGGAAGAAAAAAAACTGTTAATTAATCCAAATCCAATTAAAATATTCAGTGAGCCGTAAATATGTACATGCATGTCCTTGCTGGGATGAGTGGCTCGAGGAAAAAAAAGTTTGAGTGGGGAATAGTTTTTTTTTCTCAAGGATTTTGTAATCGGAATTAATTTACAAGTCGTTATTAAGTGTATGTGGTCGTGGTGTGCATCTGAGGAAGAACATGGGTAATGGGAATATTATGTTCGTAGCTGAGATGATAATTGGCGTTGGTTTGAAAGTATGTGAAAAAGTGCTTGTTCCTTATTGCCCCAAATTATACTTTGTGGCAAGCGAGTATCAATAGTATCAAACGCTTTTATTCCAGGGACGATGTGAAAGGTTTCCTCAAGGCGTGGGTGTGGGTTGATAAGCACCTCAATTGAAAATCAGTTTTGATGTAATTCGTAATTATCACAAATTTTGGTATTTAAAAGCGGTCACGGTTAATTTAGTCGTATAAGCTTTAAGGTGTGACAAGGAGTCCCCTCAATTTAGACTTTTCAAGAGCTAAAGATATCAAGGTCGAACCTTTGGAGTCGGCAGAAAAAACTAAAAATTGGGAAATACCGCCAAAAATCTGAGATGAATACCATTTTGGACGTCAAAATCCCCGAAAACCGACAAAAGCTCGAATGCCAAATTCACAATGTATAAAGTGGGAAAAATTCGATGGCTTGGGGCATTGTGAGACAATGTAATGCATTTGACCAGACACAGGCCTAGCTACATATGTATATGTAAGGGGGCATCCATGAAATACGTAACGTTAAATTTTTTGGATCACCCATACCCATTACTACCATCCATGTTACGTTTTTTTATTAACAAACATATTGAATGCCACGTCATCACTTGACTGCACTCACCCACTCCCAAGGCGTTACGTAATATTTGGACGCCCCTAAAGACCTTAAGCTTACTCACAGACAGACAAACCTCAAACCTTTATAATTATTCAGCACTCAGCTCCGCACAAATGATCCGTTTTTCGGTTCACATCACAGACTCGACTCAGCTCCTCGTCTTTCTACTTCCTGAATTGAGAAATATTCCCCCTTCAAACTGCATCCTCCTCAAAAAAACCTTAATAAGCTTTTATCCCATCCTTCATTTTCATACCCCAACTCCAACTACTTTCAATTCTCAATTCTCCCCGCCTGAGCGTAGCCAAGCGCGAGCACATCTTATTCGAACCGACTTTTTTTTAAACCAAAGTCTGCTTTCTCTGCTTTCTCTGCACTCTCGTGCGTCTTTTACATCTGAACGCTCATGAGAAGAAAATGCTGAAACAATTTTTTGCCCTTCTTCTTGGAAGCAAGATGTTTACTTCCTGTTTACTCGCGATCATCATGTGTTGTGCGTGCGGAACAACTTGTGTTTGTGTGTGTTTTGAAACGAGGCAAGAAAGTCTTGAGCTGGAGTCTTGAGCCGCCAGCCGCCGCATGGTTGAACGCTCGACTGCGGCGAAGACACTTTCTTTTCCCTTGGAATACGAAAACAGCTTTTTTGACGCATCACACAAAAAATGTAAAAAGTCACACAGTCCCACATCTCTCAAGGAAGGGAAAAAATATGCTGCTGCTGCTGCTGTTTGCTGCTTGCATTTACATTAAGAAAGCTTAGTGAACTTGTCATCTCTCATTTTCAATGCATGCCGTCACAAAAAAAACGAAGAGGGAGGAAGAGAGCTGTGTTCATGGAGGGAAAAAATGGAAAAAAAACCTTGGGGGCAGGGTTGTCAACTTCCCATGGGAAGAAGCCGTATTTCCCAGTACCGTGGGAAATACTATTAAAATACAAACTATAATGTACGTTAAAAACATGGGAATTGTAGTGTTATGTTAACTAAATTAATATAAATAGCAAAAAACAGGCCAATTTTGACTAAATTTAAAAATAAATATTTTCAATAAAAAAAGGGTTTGGGAGTGGTTTGCCAAGGGTTGGAAAGCATGTTGCTTTCAACTTGAGATCGGGATTTGCCGCGTGTGTAAGAATTTTGTTTTTAATTAGTATTCAGAGGGAAATTACACGTAGGTCCTTTCATATTAGCTTCTTTATACGATGCTCGTATCATTTTACCCATCTTTTGCAAATCGAAATTGTTTGTTTTAGCGGAGAAAAAAAAAGAATTTCCAGAATTCCGTGTCCTTCCAGTGTTTCCCACTTTTGGAGGTTTTGTGGTGGCTCGTATTTTCCAGTATTTCCCAGTAGGTATTTCTCAGTATTTCCCACAAGGTGTATTTCCCACCTGGTATTTCCCAGTAGGTGTTTCTCAGTGTTTCCCACAAGGTGTATTTCCCACCAGTTATTTCCCACGAGGTGTATTTTCCGCCACGTATTTCCCACATAGTATTTCCCACAAGGTGTATTTCCCACCAGGTATTTTCTATGTACATAGTATTTCCCATCAGGTATTTCTCACATAGTATTTTCCAGTAACATTTCTGCTTGGACGAAGGTCTCAAGAGAAAAAAAAGTTTCGGATCTCGTGGAACGAGCGGCGGGTGGCTTGTGTATGTGGCTCTCAAAGAAAAGACACGAGTTTTAAAAACAGACTTTTAATGCATACCGTTTAAAAGCAGGATATTTTGTAGGGAGCTAACGCCGGATCAAGATTTTAATATTAAGGGAGATGAAGCGGATGGAGGAAAATTGTGTGAGAGAAAAATAATCGGAAGCCGAACTAAAATAGAAATAGACTGAGAAAGGTGACGTCGACGCCTTCCTTGAATGCGCCATTAGGTTAATATGTGGGCCTTCTTGTAAGTTTTTCAATGGGAGAATGAGTACGTTGCTGAAGCGGGAACAGACGGAGCGACATTCGGTTAGGAATTTATAGCCATGTTCGTCCGTTTGTCTATGACATAACTTCGAGAAAATGCCGGTGGGATATAGAATTGCAATGATTTTTTGATATACTTGATGGAATTAATTAAATTTGTAATGTAACTGATTGTACAAAAACTTGTAAAAGTGGAAATGAAAGCTAAAAATTTGACATTGATTGTCTTCAGCACACTCATGAGCTGTACCTCCAGGGCACACACTAAACTTACTTTGAACTTGGCGCCAATTTTGAATTCAGCCAATCTTATTTGAGTGAAATTTATACAAACACTTGAATTTGGCGCCATATTTGAAATATGCCAATCTGAATTGAGTAAACTTTATACAAACATTCGAATTTGGCGCCATTTTAAAATTTATTCAGTCTGAATCGACTGGAATTTATACAAGCATTTGAATTTGGCGCCATTTTCAAATTCATCCAATCTGAATTGAGTGGACTTTATGCAAACATTCGAATTTGGCGCCATAATTGAGTTAAGCCAATCTTAATCGACTGGAATTTATGCAAACGAACATTTAAATTGGGCGCCAATTTTGAATTCATCCAATCTGAATCGAGTGGAACTTATACAGGTACAAGCATTTGAATTCCGCGCCAATTTTGAATACATCTATCTACTTTGTCTCAAAAGATGACTCAGCTACGCACACACAATTGCCACACATACCTTTTACACATAACCTCAAAGTTTTGATGAAAAGAAAACTTTCTCCTCAAAAACTTTCAATCTGTAAACACCCAACATACAGGAGAAAGCGATGCAGATGCCAGTGCCAGAGAGAGAGAGAGACTTTCAAATTTTTTCCATCTCGATGTGTGCATTTGATTGACAGCACAATGCGGAGCCATCTGCGTGTGCCATATGCCACGCTCCCGTGGTTTCGCGGCTAATTATGCAGGTGGCTTGGCTTAACAAATTCTCAGCCAAATCGAAAGCCAACAGGGTAAACAGGGTCCTACGACATTAACCTTAAATCAAACTCCCCCTCAAACCAAACTCACACACGCACAAAATTAAGTGTCTTTTAAGGAGACCAGAAAGCGGTTTACGATCCAACAAAATAACCAAATAAAAATGTAAGCTATCGCCTTGCTTTCCCTTTGCTTTCTCTCCTCGTTTGGTTTTCAAGTGGATCGTAACGGTGGCTAATAGGTCTCCGGAGGCGCATCTTTAAATGTCTCTCTCTCACTGCAAGTGGGACTTGGGACTTGTGAGATGTCTTCATAAATATTCTGTTCCTCCTGAAAGAATGATTACGACATGTGTATGTGGCCAAGGGAAAAGCAGAGAGGTGAGTTTTATTTTGGGAAAGAAACCTGTTTTGGACTAGTGTTGGGTATTTCCCGCCAAAATTTACTTTTTTCACTTGGATGTCCAAAATGTATGAAAAAATTCTCTCAAAAAACGCATAAAAGTGAGGAAAACTCGTTTATAATACGTTGTGGTATTTGTCTCACAATGCCCCGATTGGAGGTAGCCTATAATTTATCAAATGTTGAGGTTTTCCCGCGCAAAACTTACTTTTAATTTGGATGTCCTTGGCTAACGTGTACAAAATATTTTGTATAAAATGTCCGAAACTCCTTCAAATTGCATTTTTATATATGTCTCAATTTACCCCAAAAGTTAGGAGCCATAGTTCAACATATAATAAGCCTTTCCCACCAGAATCGTTTTTCTCACTTGGATATGTCCAAAACGGCCAATAAAACCGTCCAAAATAAGACTAAAATCATTTGCGTTATTTGTCTCACAATGCCCCAGCCATTTGCTTTTTCCCGTTCTTTACATGTCATCGGAGTTTCGGACAGTTTTATTAGCAGCCAAGTTTTGTTTAAGTCCGAGACAGTGTTATTACCTTAGATTTTACCAGTATTTTACCCACTTTTTACTTTTTCCCAAAACCGACTAATTTTTTTTGTCTCTCTGCATTCTTTCCAGAAAAGAGAAAGTCCTCAAGTACAATTGTCATGTTGTGGTCTTCTACCCCTGCTTCTTTTCCCTTCCTTCATTTTTTTGGCGGCCATGGAAAAAAATTCTCGGTGAAAGTTCTCGGTTTGTCTTGGCACCTTTCCCACCGCGAGGAGGGGAGACAAAACCGCAGAACCTTTTTCCTTCTTCCACAAGGGGAAAGTTGAGGTGGACAGTGAACACTAAATATCTATCTAACCTATCGTCCACAATCGAATTATACAAAACCAATTCTTTATCCATCTCCACAAGAAATAATATATCTCCCAACAAAATCAGCCAAGACGAGGTGAAAGTTCATTGATTGCTTCAGAAATTGATACGGACACATTCGAGGAATAAGAAAGAGATTTTTTTACCTTGGAAAATGAGTCCAAACAATGTCAGAAGGAATAGCAGGGTCCACCCAGGATCCCGGTCCAGATGAGTGGCAGCGGCCCGCATTTGGCACATTTTCCCCTCCCTCGGAAAGAAACACCGGGAGAAAGTTAGTGAAAGTCTTGAAGTGAAAGAGAGAAGAAAAAACTTTCTCTTTTTTCGGCTGTCGGTATTCAAAAGCGTGGAAGATTAATTAGTTGTGACGATAGACGATACGAATGAAAAAAAACACCACCGGGGTCAGGAAAACCGGCAGTTGTCCAGCCACATATCGCTTTATATATTTATAAATTTTTCCCCTCAAAGTGAAAGTGGAGAAAGCAAAACAGCTTTTTGAAGGAAAAATACAGATATTTTTATTTTTTACATCAGTGTTGCTGAAATTTTTAAGGATTATTTGGAGAAAGCAGTACTTTCACTTTCCCAACAGCTTTCTCCGCTCACGCATAAATTAAAATCCACTCTCGTGTTTTGAAGCCTCTGAAGATGTATTTGATTCGTATGAGAGAAAGTCTAAAGAGAAAGTTGACGGTGCTTTCTTTCTATATATATATGTATATTTTAAAAAGATCTTTCAGTGTAAGTGGCTAATAAGGACTTTTCTCCTTGTTCTTTGCTGACACAAGCAGAAGCACAGGAAAAAACACACACACATACACATCAAGAGCAAAACCACATCAAATATACATTCCCCAATTTTACATACGCAGCTACTTTTCCCCCTCTCCCTGACTTTCTCCAGCTCTTGTGAAGTGAAAGTTGAGGTTGATGTTCCCCTAATCTGACAGATTTTTTTTGCGGTGTGTGAGAGTCTGTAAAAAGCTGATAATGTACGGGCTATTTATTAACGTCACTTGGAATAACAAAGCGTGTCATCCACACTTTCCACTTTCCACTTTGTCTCTTATACTTTCTCCTCCAGAGAAAGTTCAACCAAAAGAGACAAGGGAGAAAGTCCTTCCACTCTCCGAGGGGAGAAAGATTAAAAACTGTACAGTTTTTCGGTTTCGGAAAGAGAGAGAGAGAGAGAGTTAAAACATTTATAAGTTCTTTTTCTGTGAGAGAGAGAGAAAATCCTCTCAGCCACAAGATGGTGATGTATTAATGAAGTGAATATGATTAAGAGCCTGTGCTTTCTCCGGGAGAAAGTTTTCACTCCCTGAGGTCATAATAATCCATCCCATTGGAATTTTCACGAGAGTTAAAAGCCATATATAAATTAGACGTTCCAAATAAAGCACCAGCTACCATATCAACTTTCTCCGGGAGAGATGTGGAGGAGGAGGATGGAGAAAGCAGAGAATGAGAAAAAGAACTTTTTAATTACTTTCTTCAGAAACGGAATCTTATTAAAACTGGGAGAAAGCAGCAGTAGCAGAAGGGCTCGCAGTTGAGTTAGAGGCGGCTCGCCTTTTCCATTAGGCAATATTAGCCGAAGACGAGGACTCCGAGAGGACTCCAGCGACAACCTTTAGAGGGGAGAGAAAGGTCCAACAAAGGGAAAGTTGAGGAATTAATAACAATTATTCCTTCTTCAGAGAATGATATAAACTCTTGAGAGTCCTGAAATAGCTTATACACACAGCACTTTTGAACAAACAACGCGAGAGGGGCCAACGGCTTTCTTTCTTATCTTATCTTATCCAAATTTTGCGGAGAAAGGTGAAAGTGGTGAAAGTGGAGAAAGCGAGACTCCCTGTGATCCCGATTTGGATGAGCTGAGGCTGAGCTGAGTAGGAGGGAAAAAACTGTAAAATGCGTAATTTGCATTTAATTTCTCTCTCTCTTCTAAAGTCTAAAGCGTTTTCTCATGTCCCCTTGATAGGACCTCTGGGTGAAAGTGACAGCAGATGCAGATGCTTTCTCTTTCTCCTTATATCCCCTTCTGTATGGGTTTTCAGGGTGAATGGTGAAAGTCTTTTATATATTTTTTTCTCTTCTTCTCGGACCCCAAAAGCTTTTTCACCTCCCTTCCGAGAAATGGAGCGTGTCGCGCGGAGAAAACAGCAATTTCACTTTCTCCTCAAAAAAAGAAGGAGAAAACATTTGTGTATATATTTATTGCCACGGGGCTTCAGACACGAGGGGAAAAATGTGTAGCACACTTTTAGCGGCGGAGAAAGAAGGAAAAGAAAGTGTGTCTGGTTTTTTCAACGACGAAGAAGAAAGAAGAAGAGATTCTTTCTCTGTGTCTGTGTGCTTTCTCCGAAAGAGAGAAAGCGAGTCGAACGTCGAACGAAGCACATCCACACACACAGAACAATGACAACGGAGGGAGAAAGTTTTTTTATTCCTTTCCTTTTTTTCTGGGTGAAATGGAACGATACAAGTTTTCAGGTTTCCTTTTCAAGTTTTGAGAAAGTTTTACCCTTTATTTGGGATGGAGAAAGTGGAGAAAGCGAAGAAAGCGGAGAAAGCGGAGAAAGTGGAGAAAGCGGTGAAAGCGGCTTTCTTGTAAGACAAGAATAAAGGGAAAAAACTTGTACGATTTCTTTTCGTATTTTTTCAGTGAAAGAGAAAACAGACTGGCGGCTCTTTAGATTTCGGATAAAAAAATTTTCTGGCGTCGCTCTAGCTTTTTTTTGATCATCTCGGCACGGCGGAGAGATGAAGACTGAGCTGGGCTCACGTGCAGCCACGCAACTTTTACCCGAGGAAAGAGAAGCTTTTTCTTGTGTGAGAGCCGTGAAGACTATATATTTCGTCCCTGGATCTCTGCGAAGAACGAAGAAGTGAAGGCAATGAGGGAAATTATGATGGGGATGTTATGTTGTGTGTGTTTGTGTTGTTTCGGCTGCTGATTGATGAGACGGAAGAGGAGGGCTGTTGGGCTGTTGGGCTGTCGGGCTGTGAGGTGGTGGTGGTGTTGGTAGTAGTTGTTACTACTATATTGTATTATAGTATTAGGTATTAGTTTCAGAGTGGGCCTGATTTGACAGAGAGAGAAAGAGAGAGAGAATAAGTGTTTAAGAGTCGATAGAAAATGATTAGAAAATAGGCTGTTAACGAGCTGCTGAAGGAGTGGGATGCTGGAAAAGTTTGTCATCAGAAGGAGGAGAGAAGAAATGACACGAGCGGAAGCACTTTATGAGGTTCTGAGGAGAGGATGCCTGAGGGCAGGAGTTTGTTTGGGAGGGTGGTGATGTAATGATCATGGCTGTGATTCATGGGTCTGATTTCTGTTTTGGGGGGATTTTAGAAGAGTCGGAGTTTTTAAGAGGTAATATGGAGTTGTAATCGGACAGATCGTTTGAACTGTATTAAGGAGGAGTAATTTTTAAATTGAGTTTAATGGAACTTCTTTGTACTTACGTTAATTAAACAATGTTTATTTGTGTGGCGAAAGAAAATTCGCTTAGAAACATGAGTTGAGTAAAGAGCTGAAGTGATACAGGACCAAAATAGAAATTATAATGCTTAGATTTTGTATTTTGGCAATTAAAAAATTAGTAGGCAGCCAATCATGTAGGTTAAAGCTCTTGTGTGAACTTGATACTTAGCGGGGGGAAATTGCATATCGAAATTCACAATCATCAGATTTGACTTTTCAAAGGATAAAATTTCTGTACAAGCATATTCCATGGAAAAAATTGATGCACATCAAATTTTTATACAGTTACTTTTATAGAAATGTAATCATATACGAATGTGTTCTAATACAGAGGTATTCTTATAGAAATGTAATCTTATAGAGAAGTATTCTTTTAGAAACGTATCTTTATATAGAGTTTTTCTTATACAAATGCATTCTTATAGAGAATTATTCTTATAGGAATGTATTTTTGTAGAAATGTATTATTAAACAAATGCATTCTTATAGAAATGTATTGTTATTGTTATAGAGAGGTATTTTTATTTGCAGTTGTTCTGCTAAAGAAATATTATTTTTACAGGGGTTAAATTTAATTTGCACACATCCACTGAACTTAAATTTTTTTTCAGAGCGTCTATACTTACATTAAGCTTTTTATAAAAAAAAAGCCTAAAGCCACTCACAGTAAAATTGTTGACGATATGCTAATTATCCACGAGGACAAGCACCCGCGGTGCTAATGTTCGACACCGACGAGCAATAAATTCCGACCATTAAGCCGCAGCAAACACAAACACACCTACAGGCCACTCCTCCTTACGCACTGCTAACCCCGAAAAAAAATTGATGGTTTTTTCCAGTCTCCGAATCTACATATAGGCATTTATAGCAATCGCATTAGATATAGGTACGTACATACCGTATTTCTTCTAATAGAACGGGGACCTCAATTACTCCGCGGGCCTCTATTATAACGCGGGGGTCTCGAGGACTTTTGCAAATACAACGCGGACCTCTTGTGTAACGCGGGGATAGATTAAGATTGAATCCATAAAAGT
Source organism: Seira sanloemensis (assembly GCA_027743915.1). Classification (NCBI taxonomy): domain Eukaryota; kingdom Metazoa; phylum Arthropoda; class Collembola; order Entomobryomorpha; family Entomobryidae; genus Seira; species Seira sanloemensis. The sequence goes on from JAHZMY010003592.1 coordinate 29,795, forward strand.
ACCCATCTACGTACTTTTATGTGAAAATGCCCGCACAGTGAAAAGAATTATTCAGGATTCTATCAATTTGCAACATATTCGCTTAATTTGAGAACGTCGATTCTCAAAAACTTGCAAATTTTCTTTGTAAATTTAAAAAATACGGGTAACATTTGAGATGATTGTACTATTATAAAGTTGCAGAATATTTAGAACGCGGATCTCCATTACTACGCGGACCTCTTTTACAACGCGGGGGTCGGCTGAGCTTTTGCAAATAGAACGCGGGGGCACTATTAGAAGAAATACGGTATGTACATGTAAGTATTTTGTTCAATTTTAAAATTGATTATTCGTATTTATGCCATTGTACGTGTACAATGCAAGAGCGCGTTTGAGTTTGAACCTCGAGAATTCGAATGACATTCATCTTTGGAAAAGACCCGACCTGTCACTGTCACCCGACTTCAAACGTATTGAGAGGACACAACCACCACCACCACCTTTTTTTTTACATAAAATTGCAATTTGGGACGAGGGATAAACTGCAAATCCCCCGTACACACGGAGGCCCAGAGCAAATGTATATGTACATATGTATCTCAGGAATTGAGGGGAAGATGGGTGACGAGAAATGGGATTTCTGAAGGGGAGAAAGCAGTGAAAGTGGAAATCATCATAGTCACATTCGAAACGGAAAAAAACTCACAATATTTATGCAAAGAACAATGAAATAAAATAAAAGTTTTTTCCCTCTAGATTAGGGTAAAAATGAGTAGGGCAAGGCAAAACGCAGATTTCAGGGGAAATCATAAACAATATTTTCCATTCTGAGTTGCTAGCTTTTAAAGAAAATGATGGCGTTTTATGCAAATTTAGAAAAAAGAAGAACGACATTTTGTTTCTCACAAAGAAAAAAAAATTTGAAGGTTTTTTTTAAAAACCTTGAGATGAGCAACTTCCACAGTGGTTTTCTTCGGGAAAGTAAAAAAAAAATAAGGAAATTTGTAAAAAAAGAAGTGTTAAAACATAAAATCCATTTGCCATTCTTCGAAATAAGATCCATTTTTTGTCAAATAAAATAATTTGTACAAATTTTTTCTAATGCATTAAAAAAACACGTCATGTTTATATTTTTGTCGAAAATCAGAAACCCCAGTTTTTCTCGAAAATTGTCACGCTTTTTTCCATCTCCGTCTCAGTGCCAAGTCTCAACTCGCCCCATCACAAGGTAAAGCAAGATCAGAACCATTTCCCCACTGCACGCATCTCCCACAATTATCCTTGGTGAAAGTGGTGAAAGCATCAAAGCATCGCAAAAACAGGAGATAAACTCTGTCTCTCTCTTTCTTTTAAAGAGAAAGCAACAGCACACACCAATATTTTTTCCTCTGTTCTTGTTTTTATTGACAAAAGAAAACTGCGTTTTGAAGACTGTGGTTTCCCCTTTTACAATACATATACATATATATGCAACATCTGCTTTCTCCCTTTAAAAGAGAAAGCACATCTCTCTCTCTCTCTAAAAAAAGACGGAGCTTATCTCCACGTAATAAAACAGTTTAAGTTTTCAGACTTTCCCTCTCTTTCCCTTACTTTCTCTTTCTCGGTGCATTGCATTCCATCATCTTTCCTTTTCTCAGGATTTGCTCGAGCTTGAAGCGAAGTGAAATGCGGACCAAGCGGAAATGAAACCAAGTGGCTGCATCTTCAGCGACAGCGACAGCGGCTAAAACTGGAAAGGGAAACTTGTTACATGACTATGTTCCACTTTGATACATTTATTTGTAGCATGTGTTTTATTTTTTACTGTTTAGCCGCACAAAAAAACCAGAAGAAGAAGAACGAAAACCTTGAAAAACTTCGCAAACTCTTAACAATAACAAAAGGAGAAAGTATAAAACAACAGACATGGAATAAAATGTGACATATGGAGAAAGCATGGAGGGAGAGGGAGATGTGTCGAGTCGTCGAGTGTCGACATATGTGTTCACTTTCACTCACAAAAAAAGTTTTTTTCCTTTGTGACGAGACTGAGGCGAGACCACAAAAAAAGAGCAATTTGAGAAATAAAAACAAGCATTTAAATAATATGGGGTGTATCCTGTATCGTGAGAGAGATGGTGGGGAAAGTATATAGTGTAATATGCAAATGAGGAGGATACACCGAGTACCGAGAGATGGGAATGGGCTACATGATGTAAAAGTTGTGTGTTTGTGTGGTTTTGTTTTTTTTTGAAAAAAAGAAGATAATACTTAGGTTTTTATCATGTAATGATGGAGTTGAACTTTTCTCTTGGAAAATGCTGGAATTTTGGTCTGTTTTGTGTGATACAGATGTTATTATGGGAATAGGAAATACAGTAAGAAGAGATATTAGGTTCGAGGCTGTGTCAATTAAGACTGTGTGACGTACTATTATTATTATGTACGTAGCTGAGGCATTCAGCGGGGTATTGGTGTAGCCAAAAAAAAAGATTTTCTGACACTGTCAATACTATTGCTTTATGTACACTAGGCTCAGCTACGTAATAAACCAAGCATTAGACCTACCATACATTTTCGCCAAAATCTATATAGATAATACGCTAACTTGTAACGTGTTCCTCTCCGGCACCGATTCCCATATAGACATGTTTGAGGTATCATTCGAAAGCTTTGAATTTCAGGAATGAACTTGGGGCAGATTGAGAAAAGGACATTTAAATACATCCTGTTTGCTTTCGTACGCTTATTAAGGACAGATTGCTTATACAGATATAGATGACGGTTAGATCAATGTACGACTCATGGAAAAATGTAAAGTTTTTGGGGTGACGTGAGAAAGCTCCTTTAAAATAAGCCTGGTCTATAAACGAATCTCGTGAAATGGTTAATTATGGGTAATTTCGAAGGATTTTTTTGCCTGATATATTTCCCAAGCGCTGGGGATTTCCCTAAATGGGTTGCTAGTTCCCCAAAATAATAACACACGAATCATACGTGTAACGGCCCACAAAACAAAGCCGATCTTGTCACTTTCCCCATGCCACTGATAGAAATCATCTCTGCAGAAATACCTAAAAAAAAGTATTTATATTTCCCAGTCCATTTTCCTGTCACCGTTTTTCTCCCGCTTTCTTCTCATGAAAACCCACTTTCTCCCCCGAAATGGTGAATTTTTGTCCCCGAAATTAAATGAAAGTGCACAAAGATTGCAACATTACAGACATTTTCCATAACTGCTCCCGCTGCACAAAATGATGTGCCCATGTCTCATTTTTCTCACACTCGAAAAAAATTTTTTTTGGCTTCCAGTCCCAAACCCGGTTTTTGTTGTTTTGGTGAGGACCCAGAGAAAGTCCTGCAGAAAAAGAGAAAGTTAATACACACAGCTCCAGCCTTGTTTTATTTTGGTTTTTTGGTATTTTGGTTTGTGACACTCCTACACACATCTGGAAAAAATATTCGGCATGGATATCATGTTTCCACTGACTATTTTTATTTCCTTTTTCGGCCGAGGAAATAATACAAAGTTGGTCTGAGTCTCGCGACTCGCGAAATCCAATATTATTATTATTTTCGAAGGGATCGGAGAGGAGGGAGAAAGCAGCGGAAGCGATGAGAAATAAATCAAGAATATAATATGTTTTTTCTCTCTGTGTGTGAGTGTCTCTGCTGCTCTTTTCCGAATTGGGGAATAATAATAATACATGAACATTTTGGTACACACACATAAGGTATGTAAGGCTACAAATAGATTGGATGGGGCTTGGAGAATAATAATGAGCGGGAGAAAGGAGAGGAGAAAGTACGCCTCCACGTATAGTTTTGGGACAGTTGGGGATAGGTAGGTTGAATTGTAAAACCAGGTGGGAGTTTTTGACTTCCCGAAAAAAATAATGGTTTGTTAAAATTGAAGTTGAAACTTGAGAAGGGAGAAAAGACGAATATACTGACCTCTTTGAAATTTTTGTAGGCGACACGGTAAAATTTATACGGGAAGTTTGAATTGTGGCGGTAAATGTTCATTTTCTGGACTAGGTAAATATTGGCGGTACATTTCAGTTTAGGGAACTATTTAAGTTTTGACGGAAATGTTTCATTTTCGGGGCGATTTAAATCTTGGCGGTAAATACTAGTTTTGGAGAGAATTTTTAAATATTTCGGCGGGAAAAATTTTAGTTTTGGCGGAAATGTTAGTTTTGGTGGGAATTTTGAAATATGTCGGCGGGAAATTTTAGTTTTGGCGAGAATTTTTAGATATTTTGACGGAAAATTTTAGTTTTTGCGGAATTTTTCAATTATTCTTGCAGGAATTTAATTTTGCTGTAAAATTTTAAACCTCGCATCTAAAAATGGCATGTAAACCATTGAGATTACCTATGTCTATTGTTAAATATTCTAAAAATATTTACACCAAATACATAGTAGGACAAACGTTAAATTCCATGCATTTTTTGTATTTGAAACTTTCTCCAAAAACCACTTTCTCCAGAGACGACAGCCAATGTCTTCCCTCAATGAATTGGAAAGCAGACAAAAACGTCTACGTTTTTATTTTTTATATTTCATATACACCATCGCGACGCAGATTTCGTCTACTTATCCTATACTGATCGACGCTCAACAATATATTCAATATAACGATTCCATAAGTAGCAGAATGGCAAAATAAGAGAGAAAGAATTGTGGCTGACTTCCTGTCCATCTGCTCGAAGAAAGAGAGAGAGAGAGAAAGTATGCATCTTTCTCGGACTGCGAGCGAGAAAAATGAGATCTTTCTTTTTTTCTAAAAAATAGGAAGAAGAATTGAATTGTATGTAGCAGGTGAAAGTACGATAGATTACGTCATTATAACATAACATTTTTTCCCAACGTATGAAATAAATGTGAGGACGAAGGCGTATAGAGGGACTATAGATGAATTTTGAGAAAATTGGAGAAAGTGGATATTTCTAGGCAAAAAAAGCAGTGTTGGGCTTGGGAAAAAGTAAACATGGATATAAATACCGGTAAAATGTAAGCTGAATACATTTCGGACTCAAATTAAACATAGCGGCTTGAAAAAATGTCCGAAATCCTGTCGTCATATAGAGAATGAGAAGAACTCAATGGTTGGGGCATTGTGAGACAATATCACAATGCATTTGAAACGAGTTTAGGAGATTTTTGAACACTTTTGGACGTTTCTGCGTAATTTGAAACAAGGTTGGCTTTGTACACCCCAGTGGTAAAAACGTTTTGGGCGGGAAAAGCTCAAGATGAATTTAAAAAAGACTAACTTCGTTTGGGGCAATTCGAGACAAATAACGCATTTGAGACGAGGTTTCAAGATTTTTGGACATTTTTTGTTTGCATTTTGAGACATGGCTAGATTTGGACACCCCACCGAAGAAAAGTTTTGGGCGGGAATAGCTCAGCATGAATTGAAATAGACTAACGTCGTTTGGGGCAACGTGAGACAAATAGAACAACGCATTCGACACGAAATTTTTGAACATTTTTTGGAAGTTTTCCCATCCTGGTGGGAAACAAGTTTTGTCCGGAAAGTTCCCAAACCTTTTCTTTAGGACATTTTTGGACAGTTTCGTATAGGACGTTTTGGAACAGGATTGATTTTTGTACAACCCAATGAGGAAATTTTGTTTTGTGCGGAAAATATCCAACTCTAAAAAAGACATGATGAGTAGGATGGGATGGGATGTGGCACGCGGCACTCACCCAGATTTCATGAAGTATGCATTAAAGTCATTAATGTTTGATAGAGTGTGTTGAGGGAAATGGATTAGTTCGGCTTTCGCCACGCAGAGAGAGAGAAATCAGAGAGAGAGAGATGACTTTTTCTGGAGAAGAGAACAACATGATTTGCATATTTAAAACACTTTTTTAATTCTCGGGATGGATGGGATAGAATGCCGTGTGGGCTTTTAAGGGGGGAAAAAATTGGAGGGTTTGCAGAGGTCGAAAGAAAATAGAATATTCCGGGATGGTGGTCAAATTATGTACGCAGCTGGAATGACTTATGTAAGATTCGAGATTTGATTTATTTATTCAAAATAATTTATCGTATAATTTATTTTTAAAAACATGGTGTATAGATTTACATTGCTCTACTTGATTTGCTCTTTGGCGCCAAATCCAAGCACTTGTATGCCGTATAGGCTATCAAAATTCGGAAAATGCGGCATTAACATAGGCAGGATAGGGGGCGCTTAACATTGTAGGATAGGATCTCGGAATTTTTTGTATCCCAGTACCCCGAATTTTAAAAGGACTTCAATGTTACCGGGGCTTTCAAACCGATCAGCTCCAAAATTGAAATTAGGGTTGTGGGCGAATCGTTAAAATGAAAAAATGAAACCGTTCAAGGTAACGCGCTGGGAACAGAATTTTTCTCCAAAAAATACTGATTTTCATGAAATGAAGTTTTTTACGGATTCCGGTATAATGGCTTTTAAAAAGAATGTAGATTTTTTGGTTGAAATTGGATCACTTAAGTGTGACCAGCATTAATTAATGTTGAGAATTTTCTGACCAAAATCAGTTCAAGCACAGACCTAAGACTGACGGACAGACAAAAAAATTTGCCAAATCAAAAATCAAACCCTCGCATTTCAGTCTTACTTCAGCTACGTACATAATGCACTCCTCCGCCAGGAAAAAAAAATATTTCAAATTTCAAAGCCGCTTACAACTCCTATAAATTAACGTGAATCCATAAAAAACACGATGATGAATGAGTTTCGTTGGGGTCGAGGAAAGGCAAGGTAAAAATACATACATCGGTAGAAAATTCTCGCAGCGACAGGGAAAATGAAAAGACCTTGGCTAAATATGCTGTAATGTGTTTTTGTGTGTGTGTGGAGTGGAATAGCTATTTTGCAATTTGCAATGCAAATTTTTTCGCCCCTCGCCTTCTGTCTGTTTGTTTCGCAATGGGAGAAATGTGTCTGGCTATTAATCTTTGCTCGGATGAGATCCCTTCTCGAGGCCAGGTAAATACTTAGAGTATCGTGTTTTGTACTTGTACTGTAGTGGAAGTGGAAGTGGAGGGCATCTGTGAATTGTGAGCCAATCAAATCAAGTTGTTTTCTAGCACTACTCGCAACGCAATTTCCAGGGCCCGAGGGGAGCGTAAGGAAAAGTGACTGGGAAAAATGATGTAAGGCTCATTTCCCATGCACCCTCGTTAAGGAGGAAGACCTTCGGAAAAATATATATAGATACAGGGATTCTTTTACCTGGATTACGGTGGAACTTCTCTATATGCGAATCATTCGAATGATTTGCCGAGGCCCTATTCCATTTTTTTTTGCAAATTGGCAATAGCCATATCAACCTTGAATACGGAAAATTGGCTGCATGCCCAGAATGTCGTCCGCGAAAATAGCTATATGAATTTTATGTCGTCTGGAAGAATGGCTATATGTGGTGTATTTTAAATATTTAGCATATACCCATTTTTCCAGACGACACTCTGGGCATATAATCATTTTTCCGTATTCACGGTCGATATATTTCATGTCTTGGCAGTGTGAAAAAATCCTATATTTTTTTTGAAAACTGGCTAATTACATGAAAAATCAAATGTTTAAAATCAAAATCATAGATAATTTAGTTCATTTACAATTGTGCGGTGCGGCGTTATTTTTATCATCAATTTTATCATTTGATCATTTTACAATTTAATTGACCACTTTGCAAAAAATGGAATAGGTCTTTTACGAGTTTGCAAAAAAAAGTTGAATAGGGCTTCGGCAAATCATACGGACGAAATACTCAAAGTCAGCAATTTTTAAAGTAAACTCATTAAATTGTGAAACAAAATCTCTTGATCAATTTAGGCAACGATTCCTCTTGTAAGAAGGTTCAATAAAAAGAGATTCGGGATGTAATTCGATCCCCTCGATTCGATTCGTAATTTCTATATAACATATCCCTTTATACAAACCTCGTCCTATAAGCGTGAGCACACACTCGTCAGTCCCCGTTCTTCTCGGGTCTCGCGTCTCGGGGGTTCTTTCATACAAAGTTTCCACCTTACATTTTTTGACGTTACGAATATTTTACTCACGCTCGTGCGAGCAAGCCCGTGAAACGAAGCTTCACACGGTCCGGGCCCGTAGCTATAGTGCTATAATAAAGCTATAGTGAGAAGGTGAGCAATTCGTTCCCGAAGAATCATCATCATAATGTAATCATCCCTCCAAGACTCGATGTCTGAAGGAGTAGCCCATTAATAATACACTTTTACGCGGGGGCTTATGCATACACCTTTACATGCTTGTATCAATGATACATTGCATTACGTAGCTGACACAGTTGCCCGAACAATATTAAGTTTTCGCAAATATTCGTCTGTCCGTCCGTCCATACGTAGTATGATATGATGCGAAACTACGAATTTAGTAAACTAAACTTAAACTACGAAAAGACCGAGTTTAATTAATTTTTTGTTATAAAATTCCCTTTGTCCTGACATGTGAGAGACGTAATCAGGTACCGGGAAATTTCGAGCTTCAGGGCTTTCATGAATCCTGAATATAACAGCAGACGCTGCATTTGCAACGGGAGGGGGGAACTTTGTAACCTCCAAATTTTAAATAATTTTGGAAACCAGTCAAAAACACGTGAAAAACTACATAGTGTTCTGAAATTTTTAGGGCCCACTTGTCCCCAATTTTGGAGGAAAATGGGGAAAACTATCATTTTTTTTACATATTTTTGATCAATTTTTGACGACGCTTTTCATTTTCTATTACGATGTAAGGATAGGCCAAAAATATATGTTTTTCTTAATTTTCTCCGTAATTTAGAAAAGTTGTACCTGTACGCTATAAATTCCAGAACATTGTGTAGTTTTTTAGGCGCTTTCGACTGGTACCAAAATTATTGAAAATTTGGAGGTAACAAGATTCCCCTCCTGCCGTTTTTAGTTGTTCATCGTAATCGCTGATTTCTAATTTAATTTTTCAGTAATTTGTAATGCAATGGAAAACTAAATTGGCAATTTCTTCGAAAGAAAATTCCTCCAAATAAAACACGAAAAATTGTACCAAACTGACCAGCATTCCATAAAATGGCGAGAAAAACACAAGGGAAAGACGAGAAAATTATTTTAAAAAGGCAAAATTGCGAAAACGGAAATTTAAGCAAGGTGTTTCCCAGCCAGGGTTGCTAGTACCTTGTGTGAACCTATAAAGCTTTTTCGTAGCATCCATCGCCTCAGCTACGTGCATAATATTTCCTTCATTGTTCATATAAGATTTTTCTCTTTTAGCTGCATGCATAATCTATCTCAATTCCCTCACTCTCTCTCTCTCTCATAGCTCATAGGCCTAATTGAATCTTCTCCATTTCCCTTTGAACATTCTAGAAATTATTTCATACGGGCTTCATCTCTCTTCTTCAGCTGAACAAAACTTTAGTTTGGATTCATCATCCCACGCTCATTTCCCAAACGGAAACGGGAAAAGTGACCTTCATCAAAGCAACTCTTTCACGCACACAAGTATTTACAGATATACTTTCCACGGTATTTTGAAAGTAGAGGGTATGGCATAAAGACAAAACTGAAAAAAACGACCTGTCTGATCAGTTGAATTGAAGGCCTATACTGCTAATACTAAAAAATAAAAGTCGTTAATTTTTTAAAATCCAGTTTTATTTAAAGTGCCATTGGTACTATTTATCGTAGCGTTTGAATTTATTTAAATGGCTTTAAAATGCTGATATAGTGTATATTAAAAACAATTGCATTTTACTTGGGACAGAATACGCTGTGGCTTTTTTGGGAGGATGGTGACGTCATCATTTACCCTTTTCATTGTTTACTTTTTTTCCATCACACAAGTCCTGAATGTGCCAGGACCTGGAACGTTCATACTTTCATACTTTTACTCATTTATAATTTCATACAGATAATTACTCATGTATGTCCTTACTCGAATTTCGAATCCAGGAGAAAGTCAGAGAGATATTTTCTCTTCCTCTCTTTTACTTTATCAAGTGATGTGATGGAATATAGAATGCACTCCAAAAATCCGTGATGCAGAAAAAGAAGAAGAGTTGGAAAGCAAAAAGTCTCTCTCGAAATACATAAAAAATTATGTAGGTATATATTGAAGTGGATGATGACGATGATGCCGGGAAAAGAGAAACGTGTAATTACGTACAAAAAGAGATATAGATCCAAATTAGACAGTCGTTTTCACATTAAGCATCATTATTAAATATACAGTCGACTTTCTCCACTTGCCAATTCCCTTTGACAAAAAAGAAAACTAAAGTTGAATGATGTTTTGATGATGATGACTGTATCATCATCATCATCATTTCTTCTTCTTTGAGTCTTTGAAGCCTATCCTTTACTTACATGGAAATTCTGGAAATGTGCGGTGTGCCGGAATAATTAAGTTGATAGTTGAGTATTAGCGGAGAAAAAAATTTGTGGAAGGAGAAAGGAGAAAGAGACAAATTTTTTTCCAGAGAGAGAAAGTCCACATTTTTTCTCCCCAGCCCCTTATATGCCTTTGCCTTCTCCCCGAAAGATAAAAACGAGAATGGGGAATTAGTTTTTGAAAAAAGTGAAAGTTATTTTTTTTATAAAAAAAGGATGATACTCAGATTCAGATTCAGATTTGAAACTGAGACTCAGACTCAGCTGAACGGAAACGTGATGAAATCATGGGTGAAAACTTTCTCCTTCTTCTGCTTCCCTTCTGGTTTAGGAATCAGATGCAAAAAAATATTTCACTAATATGCAAACGAAATAGAAAACAAGGAGAAAGTAAAAGTACACGTACATACAAATACAAATACCAGTGGCCGGGGAAAGTGAAAGTCGCCACGGCTATAACTTTCCCCTCCGGAGGAAGTGAGAATAGACGCAGGAGTTTCTCCCAACTCGGAAATTGATCAAGATACTGGGAAATCTTGTACGTTTCCCTCCTTCAGAATGACGGAATGAAAGTGAAAGCAAGAGGAGAAAGTGGAGAAAGTAGGAAAAAAGTCTTCTGGAGCATATGCATACACACACATTTCCCCGTCTTTTCTGAGTGAAGGTGAGTTCCACCTTCAGTTCCAAGTCTCGGGTGAAAAAAAAACATTCACAAAAAAAAGAAAGTGAGAGGAAAAAGTGAAAGTCCCGTTTTTTTCCTCGGTGGTCCAGCACAGGAAAAGAGGGAAAAATCTTGGAGTCTTGGAGTCTTGGAGGTGGAGAAAGTATGCAGGAGGAAATTAGCCCGGAAACCATCAAAATGCTTTATAATGCCTCCACATCTCTTTTTTTGAAGAAACAAGTTTTTCGATTTGTAATGTGATAATATTACACGACTCACGAGGAGGACTTTCTCCTTAAACTTTCTCTCTCTCTCTCTCTCTCAGCGGAAAAAGGCTCAAAAATCCCGTCGTGGACAAGGAAAGTTTAGGACTTTCTCCGAGGAGAAAGCAAAATTTTTCTTCTCTCCCCTGAGAAATAACGGGGGAAAATGGCATAATACTGATATGTTCAGTTTTTTTGAAACGGTACGTGTGTATTTTAATATGTGACCATTACGATACCATTACTATTACCCGGGCTCAACTTTTTCTGGGAGGGAGAGGAGGAATAATGGAAAAATGCCAGGGAGGAAAAAGTGGCCTGGCTTTTTTTCCGGGAATGGGAAATACACATATAATAGTTTAGTAAATATTGCGACCACACACACTTATACAATCATCATTGTCATTGTTGTTCTTGGAATGGATGTGCTCTGTGTCTCCTTATTTTCGCAAATATTTCAAAACACACTGAGAAATAAGGAAGGAGAAAAAGTCTAAGAACTGACGCTGGAAATGAAAGAATGAAAATTGTTGGATCAATGATCAATGTAGTGTTGGGTTTTTTTCCAACCGCGGGTTTTTTCCCGATGGGATGTTCAAAGATTCTAAAACTTCTAAAAAGATCCAAAATGTTCAATACACCTTTCTAGTTTTGTGAATTGTCTCACAATGCCCCAACTATTGAGTTTTTCCATATCCTTCGTGTGCTAATGGTGTTTTCGGAGCCTTTGGATAGCAAGGTTTTGGACGTCCAAAATGGCATTTACCGGTATATTTATGTATATTTCGAACTTTTATTGCATTTAGTGTTGGCCTTTTTCCAGTCATAGGTATTTTTCCAATGGGATGGCACAAACGTTTTTTGTGGACAAAAATGCCAATAAGTCCAACTCCCCCCAAAAAAACGTTCAGTGAATGCATTACATCATTTGTCTCACAATGCCCCAAGACATTAAGCTTTCTCTACTTTTAACATTGGGTACATGTTTTTGTAGTTTTGGACAGGTTTTCAAGTTTTTGTTTGAGTCAGTGCAAAATGGCATTTACCCGTATTCACCAATTACAGTTTCTCACCGATTCCAACCCTGTGACAGTCTCAGAGAGAGAGAGAGATTTTCAGCTCCGTATCAAGCCATAATGAACTAACATCCCATTCTCTCATTTCCCCAGTCTAGTACAAACATAAAATCTCTTCTATTTTTTTCCTGTGGAGAAAGCCAGAAAGTTGTCGTCTTCCTCGCGACTCTCCATTTCTCCCTTCCCCAGTGACTTTTCCCTTGCCAGCTACTTTTTTATGGCACACGATATGATGATTCCAAAGAGCAAGATAGAAAAAAATACGGCATACAGCATATAAAAAAAGATGTATCTGTGTTTGTGTCTTTTGCTTTCACTGCTTTCACTGCTTTCACTACTTTCACCGAGAAGAAGACACGGTCATTACCATGTCACATATTTATGTATGTACATACATATATATTCGGTCGGAGGGGAAATGCTAACGAAGCATAAATGAGCACTCGAGTGGCTCATGATTATTATGATTGCCAATCCTCTGCTACTGCTTTCTTCTTCAAGCATCCCAACCCTTTTGATAATTTTCCAGGAATTTTTTTTTGCGAGCGGGCAACGAGCAGATCGGTGGTGGCAGAGACCGCCCAGCCCATTTTCACTTTTCATTAAGGAGCTGTAAACAAACGAGGGGAGAAATTGTTGTGGTCGTTAAGCATAAGCATAAAGTGGGCAAAGAGAAAGAAAAGAAAGTTTTTGTAGGTTTGCAAGTTTGTAAAGCCTGAGATGAGGAAATAATTGGGAAAGTCCATGGGAAGAATAGGGTTTCTCGGGGCGAGGTGAGATATATGTGTTTGTATACTTTCTAATCCTATTTGTGTGAGTGGAGGTGGGAGGTGTAATTGAGATGACCTTTAAGAGTTGGAGGATAATATTTTCTGAAGATGAGGGGTGGGCTATATAGGGTTTCAAACTTTTTAATGGTCAGCGGAAGTGAAAGTTGAATGGTGAAAGTGCTTTATTTTCTGAGGAGGCTGGGTTGTCCTTTTTGCCTGTGTGAATTAAACCGTGCAATCCGAGTGTAGTGAAGGCTCGACGTACGAAGTCCAAAAAAGGGTGAATGATTTAAAACTCGAGTGTTAATCATGTTTAGTAGTCAATCTTTTTCTAACGATGAAAGTCATTTTTGCCCAAGACTGGAAAATAGGTAATAAAAGCTTCTTCAAAACATCGGGACGTGTCGAGTGATAAATATAATTTTCGCATTTATTTTTAAATAATGATATTTTAAGATAATTTTCACTTGACGAACGTCTTTTTTCAAATATCAACAATGCAAACTTAATTTCCTCGTCACACCCGTCATTTTGACACCGACACCCAACATGACATACAGTGTAATTCAACCTTTTGGTCGACCTCCATCGATGAGGGCATTGAAGTGGTGGCCATCACCGACAGTGTTGGGATTTTTCCCAGCCACAAGTTTTTCCCAGTGGGATGGGAAAAACGTTTTCCCGGGAAATGTCCAAAACTGCCCAAAACTGTCCAAAACCCACACTGCATGCATTATATTATTTGTCGCACAATTCCCCCAGCCATTGAGTTTTTCCCACTT
>JAHZMY010003593.1:0-17538 GCA_027743915.1 Seira sanloemensis
GCGAGTTTTCGTATGTGCGAGTTTTCGCATTGCGAGTTTTCGTAGACGCGAGTTTTCGTAGTGCGAGTTTTCGGATGCGAGTTTTCGCAGTGCGAGTTTTCCACTCCCGAGTTTTCGTGATACCGTTTTAGACATTTTGCACAGTTTTGGACATCCCGCTGGGGAAAACGTTTATAGTATTAAATATCAAACATCAAAATTAGAAAATGAGAGTTATTAATATTTTAAATTTCAGCCAAAACTGGCGACGAATCAACTGGTAGTGGGAAGCCAGGTCCTATGAACAGTCCCGTGAAGAAGGTGCCAGTCGAACGGTCCGACAGAATTGGCGGGGTGAACGGCGGACGTGGAGGTCCAGGCGATCTGAGTCAGGCCCCAGGCAAAACATCAGGTCCAGCAACAACAACAACCACGACGACTACCACGACTACCACTACCACCACAACGACGACAAGGAAGCCTTCACGTTCTGGAAAGCATGGCAACGCCTTAGCCAAAGCGCAGCGGAGAAAGGACGGCAAAAAAGGTGGCCAATCCTCAAGTTCCTCTTCGGAGAGCGACGAGAAGGGCTCCGGAAGAAAGAAGGGCTTAAAACGCGTCAAGACTCTGCCACAATCATATTACAGTGATGATAAGAAGAAGGCCCTCGGGATGGCTACCGGTGCTGGGGCTGGTGACAAATCTGGCAGCGGTCCTTCTGATAAGAAAATGGCGGCAAAGAAGGAGAGCGGCAACCGACCCAGTGAACCGGAATTGAAGAATAAAAAATTGCCAGACAATAAAAAGTCGCCTTCGAAAGGGACCAAACCCCGACACGAGGAGAATGACGACGACGACGAAGGGTACTTCACAAAGGCCGTTTCAAACTACCACAGCAACGTTAGGGCCCCCAGTAATCCCAGAAAAAATTCGAATGATAAATTCAAAGGATCCGAGAAATCAGGTTCCAAAGCCAAATCCAAAGATCCCGAGGACTACAATGACGAGGAAGTTCCAAATGGCAAGATGAAGGCGTCGGCGCCACCAAAAGCGTCGAATTCTAAGTCGAACCGCAAGCCTGAAGATTCTGGTAAAGATAGAGATAAGGGTCAAGATAAAGGCACAGGCTCTGGCTCCGGTTCCAAGGTGCCCTATGACGATTACAATGACGACTACATGACCAACGGGAAGAAAGGCGCTGCACAAAAGCCGACACAGAAGGACCTTGACGAGGCCTATGAATACTCCGAGGAGAATGGTGAGGTCATCAACCAAGTGCCGAGCGAGGATAGGAAGGTCACAGGACCTGATAAGGGTCAGCCGGAAGGGGGTAATAATAAGAGGAAAACTGACCTTAGTGAAAGGAGGAATGCAAACGATAAGAATGATAAGCCAAAGGGCTCCATAAGAGATGGAGGAGGAAAGAACCGGAAGCCTTCTCTGGCGCGGCTTGAGGAAAATGAGATAGGGCCTGATTCATCACCTGGCGATGATTATGGCGACGATTATGGGAATGGTCCCAATGACGACTACGGAGATGGCGGGGGAAGGAACAAGAAAACTGACAAAGGTCAAACTCAAAAAAATTCAAACAGAAGAGATCCGAATCGCCCTGGTAACAAGAAAGATGTCGGCAAGGGTGGCCCAAGAAAGGGCAACTCCAATTCCTCCAAGGCCCCTCCAAGAGGAAACAATAGGGTCAGACCTGAGTCTTCCGAAAATGATTATAAAACCGATCCTGAGAGTACAAACGAACTGAGAGGTCAAGAAAGACTGGGTCAGTCTAAGAAACCCCAATCAGGTCTGAGAAGAGACAATCCAACAGGAGAACAGAGAAACCAAAAGGGGTCTGGCGGTCCTGGACAAAAGTTCAAAGTCCCCAATAGGTCAAATGACCAAGATAACAGAAGGAGATCGGGATCGGGTCGCCGTGACGACGACAGAAATAAGTATGGACGAGATAAGAATTCAGGTCCCGGTGGGAAGAAGAAAAACGATGCGCTTCCACAGGTGCCCGACAATGATAATGAATATGACCATGCTGAAGATAATCAGGCCTATTCTGGAGAAGAAGACTATGTTGATAAGTCTGTCTACGATGTGGATTGGGGAGATGATAAGGACGTGAATGGCCCTGATGATTATTCGATGGGATCCAGAAATGGTGACCGAAGGAAACAAGGAACTGGCTGGGGTGGAGGCAAAGCAAAACCTGAAGAAGATTATGACGGCGACTATGGCAACGGCAGTGAAGAAGGAGGTCAGAATCAAAATCCACGAGGCTCTTTTCCCAGAGATGAAGAGAACCGAAATACTGATAAGCCTGGGAAAAGGGGTGATAAGGATCAGGGTCAGAGACCATATGCCCAAGGCCCTGGACTAAAGAACGGCCGACCCGGAAATAGAGATCCGGACAGATTTGACAATGGCAAAGGAAAAGATAAGCCTAAAGACAATATACCAAAGGGTCGTAATAAAGGTCCTCGTAGTGATTCTGGAGATGGCCGACCCCAAGGTCAAGGCAAAGTTCAACCCAAACAGTCCAACGCAGGCTTGCAAAGAGGCAATCCAAAGGGCGAAAAACGGGGCCAAGGTGATAAGTCATATGATCCTGACAAGAGGGGTGAGCCAGGCCGAGGTCAAGGGCAAAGGGGACCTGAACGCAGAGGAAATGATAACAAGTCTTCGGGTGGCCCTCCCGGAATTGGAAAGAAGAGTAAAAATGATGACACTCAGGATCCCGACAACGACTTTGATGAAGACAACCCTGATAAGACGCATGATAGTATCGAGAACCCCAAGGGTCAAGATGACTATTCTCAAGGGTCCGGGAAGGGTGAAGACGTTGACGGCGACGGCGACTATGGTAACGCCAGTGACGAAGGTGATCAAAATCAGAATTCCCAAGACGTTTATCCGGATGAGGAGGAAGGCGGCCAAAACTATGATAAGCCTGTCAAAAGTAATAACCAGGGACGAGGTCAAAAAGCGTACGGCCCCGGGAAAAACAACAGACCCGGAAATAATGATAAGGACAATGGGAGGGACTCCGGGAGTAAACGAGGGAGAAAAAATGTATCCAAAGGACCTGGAAAATTGAGCGATAGCGAGCCGTCTGACTCTGGCGAATACCAGTCTCAGGGTCAGGGCAAAGGTCAGCCCAAAAAATCTAACACTAGCCTACTCAGAGGCAACCCGAAGGGTGAAAAACGGGGCCAAGGACAAGGTTCACAGTCTCAAGATAAGACTAACGATCCTCAAAGCAGGCGTCAACCAAGTCGAGGTCAAGGTCAAGGTCAAAGGGGAGCTGAGAGAAAAGGAAAGGATAACAAGTCCTCAGGCGGCTTACTCGGACTCGGCAAGAAGAAGGACGATTCACCTCGAGCACCTGACAATAATGACTATGGTAACGATGAGAATGGAGACGAACCTGATTTCGATGACGGTGACGAAGGCGAGCAGAAAAATTTGAATGGCGACCCTGACGACTATCCACAAGCGTCCAATTCTAGAAATGGCGCCAAAAATGACCCGGATTCATATGACGATGGTCAGTCACAATCGCCAGGAGACAATGGCTTCGGCGACTATGGAAATACGAACGACGGAATCGGAAGTCCAGATAGAGAGGATGATGACAATAGAGGACCTTACGACGTCGACGACAACGACAATATTCGGAGTCCTCAGAGTCAGCGTCAGACTCCAAACAAAAATGCGCAAGGTCAGCGGGGTCAGGGCCAGAAGGGCAGAGGGAATGACAAAGGACGCCAAAGTAAGCCAAAGTCCAGCCTAATTTCCCTCAAGCTTGGGAGAAGTGGCTCCTTCAAGAAGCCGGAGAAGGAGGAGCCCGACAGCAGTGAAACCAATCAGTTTGACTCGACTGAAAATTACTCCTCTTTTTAATTTCTGTTTTTTTTATTTTAAATTAAATTTTGAAATTTTTTAAATTAAATTTTATTTAAATTTTTAATCTAATACTTCTTACAAAACTGTTTCTCATTTTGATTGTTTTCACTGTCGCGGGGCGAAATTAAAATTATTGTGGTTTTAAAATGTGTCGCTGGGCTTTCCAAAATGTCATTTTCCAAAAACAAAACTTTCCAAAAGTCGCCAAAAGCCTTGCATATTTTTTTGGGAGTGGAGGACGAAAAGATTTTGGTTTGGACAGTGACATTTTGGATATCCTAAAAATCGTGCAAATTGATATCAGTCGCAGTTATGTCCATGTTTTTATACGTCTGACTTTTGGACAGATCCCAAAAACAACCACAAGAACCAAGGGCGAACTCCAGCCAAGGACCCTGAGAAGCCAGGAAAAGATGGCGAAGACAAGAAAAAGACAGTGGGTCGCAATTCGCTCAAGCTGGGATCAAGCAATCGAACTAGTGATGGAGGTCGTCCTGACAAGGACCGTAAATCGTCAGATCGACCTTCACAAAACGAGAAAGTCAATCGCGATCCGAAGCGCTCAGGACAAACAAAGTCTCAAAATGCCCCTGACAACGATGGCAAAAGGAATGGCAACGGAAATGGAGGTGACGACTATTCACCTGGTACAGGACAAGGAAATGACTTTGACTCGAACGATCAAACACCTGCAGGAGATAACAATGACGGCGATAACCCTAACGACAACACCCCAAAGGCAAAGACCGATAACACCCAAGGTGATGATAACAGTTTCAAGCCCGCCGGTGACAAAAATCTTGGAAACGACCTAGACTATGGTGGTCCAGACTACGAGCAGCCGACCCCAGACGAGGCCAACGACAACCCTCAGAATCCAGATAACGACGAAAACTCGCAAGGTCCTGAAGCCGAAGATGGCCCCCAAAACCAGAATGACGAAGACCCTCCCCAATCGCCAAACCCAGACGAGGACGATTCCCCAACTCCTGATGAGGAAGGGGAATCAACAAATACCAACGTCTCCAACGAGGGCCCCGACAACGACACCGACGCCCCTCCAGAGGAAGACGAGGAGGAGTTTCCCGAAGAGCCTTGGAGCCCAGATGAAGACAAGCGGCAAGAGAAGGCACCACGCCGGAAGTCCTCTTCCTCCTCATCGAGCCGGAAGAAGAAGAAGGCTTCCAAAAAGAAGAGGAAGGAGCAAGAGTATCCCGACCCTGACAAAGACAAGGATAAGAAGAAGGGCCTGCTGGCGAAGAAGGGGGAGAAGAAGATACTTCCGGTTGAGCAGGAGGTGTCGCTGCCCCTCTCCTCAGACCTACTTCAAGTCCAGACTCAGTCCCAGTCGGGTAGTCAAGACGACAATGCAGCTCAGGCGAATAATCCTTATGCTCAGCCTTATCATCATGATTATCCGCCTGAAGCTCCCCAGGGTCGGGCATATTCACATCATCATTCGCGCCATCACTCGCAGACGTTTCAGGGCCATCCAAATCCTCACCCACATCCTAAGCCGTATCCCCACCCGCCTCATCGCTCACACCCCAATTCGAACCCGCATGGGCATCATCAGCAACACCATCATCTCCAGAAGCCGTAGCAGGTCCAAAAAAAATTTGTTAATTAATTATAAATTGTGTGTGTCTCAAAATGTGATCTTTGTTTAAAATATGTACAACATTAAGTAAAAAAATTGTGAAAACTCAAATAATAATAATTCGCAAAATAATAATTCGAACTATTGATGAATGATTTGAACAAATGCAAACGCAATCAATTAGGTAACTGGAAGACATTAATTCATTTTTGTCAAAAACTGCCCTCCTGCTACAAAAAATACTGCACAATTCGAACATCCTTGGAATTTATCCCTATGATTTGTTCCAGCAATTAGGTAACTAATTAATTTTTTTTAACAATTTGTTTGCATACTTCCTTTTTCACCCGAGTCCATTAAAAATACTCCGCAAATAAATGATTAATCTTTGAGATCTTTTTATGTTATACCCAAGTTTTTTTGAAGATTAATTTTGCTTATGGAGACCAGACTATAAGTTTGGTCTTTACAGCCCAGAGTGGGATGGGAATGGGGCAAACGTGGATGAAAATTCTCTGGCAACTGGAAAAACAAACATAAGGGAAAATGCCGGATTAACAAATTCATTAACTAATTGCTATTATTAAAATGCAAACTCCTCGTTTGCTTGATGGGAATGTTTCGCCAGTCTCGTATAATTACATTCACAAATTGACTGAAGCCAATCCAATAAACAAATGCAGCAATTTTGTAATCCCACGTTTCCCCTTTTGCTTCCCTTGGAAAGCGCCTCCTTGGACATCAAATTTTCACTCACGCTTACCCCATTCCCGTTCCACTTTATATTTTAGCAACTAACCTTACTGGGAACATTACCTGGCAACCTTCTAACTTGATATATTGGTTATATGTACCTTAGTCAATAACTTTTTGAATTTTGAAGTAATTCGCGGATTTTTTTGGCTCATATCATTTTCTCAAATTCTTTTTAGTTCGCAAGTTTATTTGATCATTTGTCATTTGCAACAATAAATTTTGTTTCTGGCAAATTAATTGCTTTTCTGCATACTCCATGACCATATAGCGAATAAACTTTGGTAAAAACATTCCCAAATTATTTCAATAAAAAGAAAACGCTGGATATGATTGACTACATACTTAGTAGTATTTACTACATTATTATTTCCATGACCGAATATTTAAGCTCTTTCGTTTCATAACCTTCGCATTTCATTTTACATATGTATATAACTTTATGTTCTAAAACAGGCAATTAATGAATTTGAAGGAAGTCGTTAACTCATTGAGCCACCACCTCGAGCGTAATTCCCTCTCCATTTATCACCACCATTAAAATATCATAAATGCATTGCCTTCGCCGTCATTTTAAAAAACAACGCGTAATGCTAATGTCCTAACCGTAAATCAACCTTTCATTAGAAGGTGTGTACGATTAGGAGACTTTTTTCCCAAGAGATCAGCAATCAGTATGCGGCCCATTCATCTCCTTCAAATCTTGCCTGCAGCCCTTCTCACCCTCTCAGTCCTGGTGGATGGTAATGCAAAACCATTTAAAATTAACTTTGTTTTGCTACAAGAAAAGAAATCGCTTTTTTTTTCAAAAAAATCTCTTCATTTCATGATTTTGTAATTGTTTTTTTTTACTTTTTGTAGCCAGTGAGAAATGTGGCGTCTGCGGTCTTTACAGACTCACGACAGACCGGAAGGACCCCGCCCTCGATGAGCTGTGGAAGGCTATGGGTAATGTTCGAAATTAATCGTAAACTATAAATAATTTTAATTAGAATGAAAACTTTTAATACGAATACTCCATGAATATCGTCACCGTTGTCACAGTTAAATATTATATTCGCCGTTTAATATTTTCAATGTTTAAAATATACTCTCTATAAAAGGAATGCTCCATATAAGAGTTAACTCCTTATAATCAATAAAAATTGCAGATTGAGATAAATTGCAGATTGATCTTGAGCAGATTACAATCTTTTTTTAATTACAAAAATTGGCAAAAATTGCTGACAAATGGGTAATATCTGTTCAATTAATTTCGAAAGCTTGATTGGCAATTTACCACATTTAAATAAAATGAAAACTTTAAAAGTGTATAAACATTTCAAGAAAAAAACAATGCCAATTTTCGCTCGTTATTGGCTATTTAGCGCATATATGTATTTACATCAATATATATAATACGCTAAATTGTAATGCGTGACGTCAGACATAGATGTCGGAAGTATCCTTCGAAAGCTCTCAAAAGGAAGATGTGCAAACTGGAGCTCGATTTTGAGTTTGAGTAAAAGTTTGGGGCAAATTGAGAAAAGGGCATTTAAATAGATCGTCAACTCATTTTATGCTTCCTAAATACAAATTGTTTAAATATTGATGACGGCTCGAGTAATTTTACAAATTACAAGTGCACCTCTTCTAGAGATGTGGAGTTTTGGGGTAAATTGAAAAAATTCTTTTTAAATAAAACAGATAAAATGGTTGTTGAAAAATTTGATTCTTTTCCTGTACCATTCAATTTAGCATTGGCGATTTCCACGAATGGGTTTGCTAGTCATCCCTAATTTGCCATATTCTCTATAAGAATAACTCTCTATACAAATAGCTTTTTCGTTTTCTCTGAGGAATCCTTCTAGCGAGTTTTTTCCATGCATTAGAGTTTCTTAAACATTTTTATTTCCTCTCCCAGACTTGCCTGAGACCTGCAGAAAGCAGCAAGCCAACTCCAGCAACGTCACCATGCACATCCGCAAAGAACACTCGAAGTACTCCGTGGAGACCCTAGGCAACTTGGGCGGGGAGCTCAAGTACTCCTTCACCCCTGGCGAGGAATACACCATAACCTTCTGCGAAACATTGAAGGTCCCCGCGACGACTACCGTGAATGACGAGGGCACGAAACTCGACTACACACTGAAGCTCGACGGCCACGACGCCAAGGTTGTGGCGGAGTCGAAGAACGGTGGCAAGAACTTGCTGTTCACTTACACGGCGAGAGGGAAGACAGCTGAGGAGAACTATGCCATCATTGGGCCGAGTGGGGCAAAGGGCGAGGGGCTGAAGGACGCGTTGAAGAAGCTCTTGGGCGGAAATAGTCCGAAGGGAAAGAAGAAGGACGACGAAGACAAGAAGGGCACCAAGGCAAATGTCGCCCTGCTTCCGATCAGCGCCGAAGTCTGAAAATGAGCTGTGGGTTTTTTTGCAGGGACACGAAGCTTTTCAAGGGATTGAAATTGGCGAAATTTGCAAAATGATTTTCATATTTTACATATTGTGTACATGTACATAATTTATTATAGCTGAATAAACCAATTTTTATTTGGAAAAGATTTCGCTGCTGCGCATTGATTCATGTTATTTCGTCAAGTTAAAGTTTCTCCAAATTGTAAACAAACTTTAAAATATTCAAATGTTTGTTGTGACACAAAACGGATTGAGATTGGCAAATTTTGCAAAAAAATCGTAATTTTGTATACATGCGCATAAGGATTACTTGGAGTTGATACGGGATTTCATCACTGCGCAGCGGTTATTGGTGCTGACATTTTAATTTAAATTCTCGCCATCTGCATAATTAATATAAGCTCTTAATTGTAACAACGAAAACTTAGCAGTATGTGATAGGGAAATGATTAAGGTGTCACCATAAGACTTTTAAGAAGCCACGATAAAACTTCCAAATTTTCAAATAAAATTTCTTTTGAATTTTATAGTGGCATATTTATTTTTGGGGAGAATTGAATGTTGGCGGGTAATTCGAGTTTTGCTTGGTAGGGGAAGTTTAGCAGGGAATTTGGATTCTTGGACCAATTCAAATTTTGGCGCAACATTAAAATTTAGCGCAACACATATATTTCGGAAGGAAATTTAATTTTTTGTAAATTATTTATGTTTTTTGACATGAGCTTTTAATTCTGGCGAAAAATATGAATACTGCATGTACCGTTTCACCGGGCATGGTTACTAGTTCATACATCAATTTTGTCGTAGAATAATCATATTGGTTATTTTCCTGACAATTTTTTTGCATATACGCGTTATATTTAGCATATATAGCATATATGTATTTAGCGCTACGAAAGATTATTTATAGCTTCCTGTTTTACTATAGCAATTTTAATTGCGTTCGTTAAATGTGGAAGCCAAGCGGTGCAAAAGTAACTCGAATCATGATACGCCTGCTTTTCGCTTTTTACAGCGTCAATGACGTCGTTTAATTGCATTTTAATTCACAAATAATTTACTTTGCGGATTGCGATGAATAGTAAAGGAGATTTAATGTTATGTCGCCATATTTGTGAATTACACCTGTGATGTAAGAGCTTATCTAGGAGCCATGAGGAACTTGAAGTTGAGTGCATTCGCCTTTGCCCTTGTCACAGGAGTATTTTCAGCCAGTGGTGAGTGAAAATTCCTTTGCAAAAATAAGTTTGAATGCAGAAAACTAAAAAAATTGGAAAACTAAATTTAACTTATAAAAAAGGTTAACTAATTTTTTGTAAAAAAAATCCAGCTTCTGTTGAAGACGACGATGGAGTACAATATTCCCTTGGTTATGACAATACTGACCTAACTAAAACATCGGATGGTATGTCATCAGGTCTCAAATTGACGAACAATTAATTAGTTAACTAATTTTCAAAACTAACAATTGTATTTGTTTGTATGGAGCCTGAAATTTGAGATCAAATTTTGTTTTGATGAAGATTCGCAAGAGGTAGGAAGCAGTCTGATGCGTGAGAGTCCAGACGCCATGTCCTTCCTTCAGCCACTGCTCGGCCTAGACTACCGGGACAAATGGGTGTACCCCTTCCACCCCGAAGACGCCTTTGGTGACTTCACCTCGGTCAAGCTAAGGCGGACAAAGCGCAGCCCTTTCGGCTTCGACGCCGCAGACAAGGCTCAAAAGGGTATCTGAATATTTCGAACGCCGATTTAAATTTACTTTATTTAAAAATCTCAACTAATGGTCAATACCTTGAAATGCAGGCAGCCAAGACGCCGCCAAAAAGGGCAGCAAAGGCAGTACCGACACCGCCAACAAAGCCGGGAAATCTGGAACGAAGACTGGCACTGACTCCGCCAAGAAGGGTTCGGACACCTCCAGCGACGCCACGAAGAGTAGCACGGACACCGCCAATAAGGCCAGCAAAGATAGCTCTAACGCTGCCAAGGATTCCTCCAAGAAAGGCACCGACACCGCCAAGGACTCCTCCAAGAAGGGCACCGACACCGCCAAGGATTCCTCCAAAAAGAGTTCGGACACGGCGAAGGATTCTTCCAAGAAGGGCACGGAAACGGCGCAAAAGGAGGAGAAGGACGAGGATAACGGTGACGGTGGGGAGGAGGACGAAGGGGATGGCAAAGACGGGGACGGCAGTGGGGAGGGGAAGGAGAAGGAGGAGAAAAAAGATAAGGATGATGATGATGATGAGAATGACGATAAGAAATCGTATAAGCTGCTGCGGGCAGGAGCGGCGCTTCTCAAAATTGGTGTCAAAAAGCCGGAAAATTAATCTCAATGTGCCCCAAAAAAGGTTTCAAATAAAGAATGAATCTATCTCTAATCTCTTCAGTCCATTATGATTGTGTTGTCCACTCCCTACTTCTTAGAGCCATGATTTTGGTGTCATTCGATTTCAGTTGTCCTTACCAGCTGGTGGCAGAGATGTTCTTGATCTTGACTTCCGATTTCCAAATTTATCGAATGTGCTAAGGACAACATTCATTTTTAATTATATAATAAATGCTCTCGGAGACTTGCTTTACGGGTCAATGGCCCTAAAAGGGATTGGATAAGCAATTCTATTATTAAAAATTAAAAATTCGGCCAGACCTCTACTTTACGTCTACCTTTATATGTCGCCATGGGTAAAAACGTTAATTTTAAAATTTTGCCAAATTATTTGAGGTGTGAATTCAAACTAAAGCGAGTCACGACAATTAACTACTAAATTACTGTCCAAATTGGGGAACCCCTGAAAATGTTTATTACCGGCAAAATCCGGTTAATACCTTTATGGACGTCCAAATCCATAGCTGCTCAAACCGGTCCTAACCTCCAAAATTAAAATAAACTCGATGGCTGGGGTATTGTGAAGCAAATATCGAAATGCATTTATCCTGAGGTTTGAACAGTTTTGGAATTTTCCGTGGAAAAAACGTTTAAGGGCAAGAAACTCCCCCCCCCCAAATATTTATTCAAACTGCACATCATTTACATAGAACATTAAATATAAAATAAGTAGAAGTATTTTGAATATTCTGAAGCATATAAAATTTTACATCGACACTTTCATCAGCACTATCGTCGCCGTAAAGTTCAAAATGATATCAGTAATTGTGAGTGCCGTGCCCTGTTTGACAATTCCAATTGGCTCAATTACATATCCAAAGTTTGGGCACGCCCTCAGCTGACGCCTAGTCACAGGTCTTCCACGCGCCTCATATACCCAATATTCCCGGAACCGAATCACATTATCCAGCAGTCCCGCCCCCAACGAAATGAGGAGAAAGTTGAGAAAAATGCAGGCAAACGTAATCGCAAGAAAGCAAAGATAAACAAAGAAGGGCACACTCCCATACATCGTGATGAATCCGAATGAGCTTATCGACGCAATCAGAATCCCGAGCCCGATCGTCACAAAGAGGAACATTCCTTCCAAATGACTCGAGATGCAGGCCAAAATCTGGAGTCGGCGGAAAAGTCGGAGGCAGTTTTGAAACCCAAACGTGAATATCGTCGATTGTTGCGGATCTCGCGTCATCCAATTGGACACGGTGAGCATCGACTCCAACACGGAGACAGCGTATAGGCTATGGACCACAAAAATGAAGTTTGCGTGAAGCGTCACCGAAACGTAGAATATCATCGTGATGAATTTCCCCAGATAAAAAGTTGTTCCATGGGGTAATCCGAGATGTTTCATGGTTGCCCAGGTGAATCGCAAGACTTGGTCAAAATGAAAGATCAATGGGATGGCGCTTTGGATCAAAGGGAATGCCATAAATGCGGCGCCATAAATGTACACGAAAGCTTCAATGCGAGTCACGTCTCGCAACAAAATCTTGGTCCTGCCTCTGGGGTGCTTCGGTAATAGTTTGAAAGCCTGTTTAACTAAATAAAGTAGTTCGGGAAGATGCTCGTCAAAGAGAAAGTAGAGCTGAACGCCGATGGTAGAGGTGAGGAAGAGCAGGAGGCTGTGCCCGACTGAAAGTATGTCTTCAATCGAGAGATCGTTGGGTGATGTGAGGACAATGTAGATTCCTCGCAAACCAAACATTTGGCAGATGATAAGGCTGTACTTGACATAAAGCCAGAAGGACTTTTGACGAGAGGTTATCTTTCCATCTGTCCACCACTGCGGTTCTCGAACCTGGAATGTGCTGGGGTCGAGATAACCCGGGATCCCAACCAGAAATCAAAGTTACATCTGCGTTACAATATTGTAACAAACACGTTACATACGTGTAAAATGCGTGTCAGTGAATTTTATGTCGCATTCTTGTTTCGTGCATCGTTGATGCAACGCATACAAGCACCGTTTTTACAACAGTGTGATTTGTCACGTGTAATTGGTGAGGATTTCACGATCTTAATTCACTTACCGCTCAAAATGCTTGCATTGCTTTTCATCCAATGTCAGAAGGTGTTTTCCGCATTGCATGAATGGCAGGATGACTCTGAATTTAGTTTTGAGTTTCATTTTTAGTGAATCAAATTAAAGTGAATAAATTAGACGAATTGCTGCAGTTAGGTTCCAGGATCAATCAGTGCTTTAATTTTACTTGAAGATATGTTTATCGAGTGCATGTGACCTAAATATTAAATCAAAACTTAAATAAATTAAGATTGGTGAACAATCAATTGTAGCCTGTAAATCATTCGTTTTTGTTTGTGTGAGAGTTTTTGTTTAAATGCTTTGGTAAATTGTAAAATATCATCTGTATAATCAATCAATTGTCAATGGTCATGGAATGGTCAATTTCCCCAATAAAAATTAATTTAAAAATTTAATCACGTGATAATTGTTTACTTTTTTGCAATGCATATTGAGCGCAGAAATCAAGAAAAATGTCACCCAAATGCATCATATATCCAACGTGAATGTAACATTTCTGCAACGCAATTAGCAACGTTACAAAACCGTGAACTTTTGAGGTGCATTTTACGCATAAACTGCGGCCAAAATACACGTTGCTTACACCGTGAATCGGTAACGTGAATGCAGTGAAAAATTTCTGGTTGGGATGGGAAGAAGGGGGCATTTCTGCATCAGCAGGAGGAGACTGAGGCTTCCAGTCGTCAGCGACATTTTGAATGGCTAGAAATATTTCATTTAAAATATTGTTGATACAATATTAACTACCACTTACTTTGGATCGATGTTGGTTTTTGGCGGTATTTGTAAAATGTTTTATGCAATGACTTTGTTTATAATTTTGGAATTGCCAAATAGTATTTCAAATACCGGTATTTTAAAAATGTATTTTAACGAAGATAATTTGGTTTACTAGGATCTTGGTTTCAGACTATATTGGTACCTTATTCCGTGACCTCAAAAACTCGGACAATATTTACATAGGTTTTGTAAATGTTAAACAATTGCCGATGAGTCATGCATCACCAACTATGGCATATTAAGTAAGTCAGTATAAATAAGGACTTCGGGGTAAATACATTGAAGAAAAAACTTGCGGGAAAAAACAAGAGCCAAAATAGAAATTTTGACTCAATAATTTATTGGTTAAATTAAATCCATTATTAAGGATCGACTCCGAAAGTCTTTTATGTTTTTGTTCGTACGTCTGTACGCCTGTTCATCCGTACGTCAGTGGGCAAGATAACTGGACCCCGGTTACGTATTTTTGAATGGGGTTTTCGGTATCATGTTCCTAGAAACACAGATAAGATCCCTATTGATTTTGGACCCAATCGATTAACGTCTTCATGGTCTACGGGGGACGCATGGGCTGTAGATGCGCATGGATACAGTTAAAAGATATCATATTTTGGCTGTGTACGAACTATAACAAGTTAACTAATTCCGTCTTCGTTATACCGTGTCTCCAAGGCATGTTAACGTGCATGTAGGATTTATATCTGTACATGTATGTTAATCGTATGCGATGTCAAAATGATGGAATTGATGAAGATGAGGGGATGTGGCGTGGTATAAATTTAAAATTTGTTGTAGAATATTTTGGACATAAGTCGGGCCTTTACTATGCTCCCACAAGGGTTTATTAAATTTGGCGTAGTAGCAAAAATAGATTAATAATAAGCGTTATAAAACCTAATGCCTTGGCTCCGACTTAGGTCTCATATTTTAATCAACTTTAAATGTCAGTATTTGTTAGTACGCAGCTGAAGCATTCGGGGGAGTTTTCATTTAGCCTTGTCCTCCGTCTGTCCGTAAACACACAACCGCCTGAACCCATTTCAATAAATGTTGGGATACTGGCTCCCCGTCTCTCCGATGGGTTGCATAGTTTTAGGGGTATATCGGTCACTGCTTTCATAGTTTACGTTGTAACCGTCAAAAATTTTAAAATACAGCGCTAAAGAAATATTTATCCCAAATTGACAACATTGATGAGAAAATCATAGGCGTGCAGTTGTATTTTTTAAAAAACGGCATCTTTAAATGATAAATGGCCGTTAAAGTTGCGACGTATGCAAAATACATGCGGCATGTCACTCGACTCCAATTTTTCTGGGGCATTCGAAAAATGATACCTTTGAACGGTGGTGACGTTTGTACAGTCGTCATACGATAAAACGACGTGTGGCGTACCATTTGACTTCACATTACAGCGGATTTAAAAAATAACATCGTTCAACGTTTTCATAAAAATTTCTCTACTCGACTCCAATTTCCAAGCGGGGATTCGACTCCAAGCTGCGTAAATAATATTTCCATACTACAGAAATTTTTGTAATAGATATATTGTTTGCATGTGATATGGTTAGGCAGGGTAATTTATTTTCCTTAATGTATTAATGTGACGCGAGTACAGATAAGTCATGTTTATCCGACTGGCATATGTAATTATCAATTTTGGGAGGTTATGCTTAAACAAAATATATGGACGCGAATAGCTTTTGTCTGCACCAAAACGGTTAAATCGATGAACATAAGAACTGAATTTACATATTTTAAGAAAGTTTTAAATGCAGGTATTTAATATTTCTTGTTGGAGACGATTTCCTTGTTTCTAAATAACACACTGATGACTTGCATAGGAAATGAAGGAATTAAAAAATTCAATTATAAAGCTATGAAATTATCATTTTGGATTTCAATTTTAATTTCAATCATGTTTTTTTATAAAAGAGTTTCTTCCATAGATTTGTCCCACGATACTATTAAATACATAGATTATATTACGTACCAACAGTATTTTAATTCGTATTAGGTGTTGTCTTGAGGTAAATTACTTTTTTTAATTTGATGCAAGTACAGATAAGTCATGCGACACTAATACAAAATGATTACTTAAATGTTGCTTAACCTGCGAATCTATTTATATGTAGCAAGCAATCCGTATAATCATCCCTTGGATTCCTTTAGATGATCCATAAGCGACGTCACGTTTTCTGAGACCCATTTCCCTCCTTGTCACCGTATTTCTAATTTGCATAAACATTGCGTGTCCACCCTTTCCCACCCTCCCTCCTGTCCCCAGATCGCGACGTTTATGGATCATCCCCAACGCATTATTGATTATATATTGACATCAAAATACATCTATAGATTTTGAATGTTAGAACTAATCTAATTAAATTTCATAAATAATCAAAACTAGAAAGTGTTGCCTCCACATTCTACAACAATCACAACCGAAATCATTCACAAATTCATACAAAGTCAAGCTTGCAATTCCTACTTACATTTTTTTGTTATTTTAAAACCTACCTTATTTGGGCGTACCCTATCATTAAACTATTTAACCCATTCAAATATATTTTGCAAACAGTTTTCTCAAACTGACGCCTTCATCAGCACCAGACTCGCCGTATTGTTCAGAATGATGTCAGCGATGGTGAGCGCCGTTCCATGCTTTGCAATTCCGATCGGCCCTATCATGTACCCAAAATAGGGACACGCTCTAAGCTGACGCCTTGCCACTGGCATTCTACCCGCGTCGAGGAGCCATCCCTCCCGGAACCGTGTCACGTTATCCAAGAGTCCCGCCGCCAGCGGAATGAGGAGGAAATTGAGGGCCGTACAAATGAAAGTAATTAGCGGAAAGCAAAGGTAGACAACAAAAGGCACACTCCCATACATCGTGATGAATCCGTATGCGCTTATCGACGCAATCACAATCCCGAGCCCGATCAACACAAACAGGCACATTTGTTCCAAATCACTCGCAATGGAAGCGAGAATCTGAAGCCGGCGGAAAAGTCGGAGGCAGTTTCGAAACCTAAACGTAAATATCGTCGATTGCTGTGGCTCCCGCCTCATCCAATCGCATCGCGGCGCATCGCGGCGCATTGGACGCGGTGAGCATCGACTCCAACATGGAGACAGCGTATAGGCTCTGAAGCACAAAAACGAAGCTGGCGTGGAGGGTCACAGAAAAGTACAAAATCATGGTGACGACTTTCCCCAGATAAAAAGTTATCCCAAGGGGTAACCTGAGCAGTATCATGGCTGCCCAGGTCATTTGCAAGACTTGGTCAAAATCAAAGATAAGAGGAATGCCACTCTGAATCAATGGGAAGGCCATAAACGCCGCGCCATAAATGTACACGAACAGTTCAACGCGACTAACGTCTCGGTACACAATGCGGGATCTTCCTCTTGGATGTCTTCGTAATAGTTTGAAGGTTTCATTAACTAAGTAAACGAGTTCAGGCACATGCTTATCAAAAAGAGAGAAGAGTTGAGTGTTGATAGTACATGTGAGGAGGAGGAGCAGGTGGTGTCCCGCCGAAAGTATGTCTTCGATGGCGACAAAGCTGGGGATCGTTATTTACCGCGGTACAAATACCGCGCGGTTTCGGTAAAAGTACGGTAAATTCGTTACCGGAACGATAACTTTACCGCAGCCTCGGTATTGAAAATAACGATAAC
>JAHZMY010003594.1:0-13002 GCA_027743915.1 Seira sanloemensis
AATAAAGAATAGAGTTGCTTACATTTAAGTCCTGCAGCCATGATGTCTTGTTGAGATCTATTTAACTCGATGACTATGTCAATGAAAGAAGTGTCAAATTATTTCTTCCACCCTTTGTACCTCCAACTCCAATGTCCACTGAAATGTCAAGCTGTAACGGAACAGTGCAAATGTGTACAGACTTTTTCCTCTCAAATACTTTCACAGTGCAGTTTCGATTGCTTGAATCCAGGAAGTCGAAGTTGACCAGTCTCGAAGAATAAGTACGACCAAGTACGGACAGTAGTTCAACAAAAGGTCTTCACATTTTCACACTGAAAGTTCTCATGTCAAAGAGTTTATCAAAGAGGAAACTTCATTCATCATTCGTCCACCTTCAAATTTGCAACGGAAACAAAAGGCACAAGTCTGCTTTCTCTGGATAATTTGCCTCTTGTGTGCCACCGTAAATAGACATATAAAATTTGTGTGTATATGCTTAATTGTGGCAGAGATTGATTAAATATCGTGGCTGCACCTATTTCACGTAAATCCAATTGACTCATTTACTTGTGTGCCTTATCTCATTATGCTTTTGTGATGGAAAAATGTTGACTAGTTCTTCCGCGTGTAAACAGTTTCTCATTGGCAAAAGCACAAAAAGTGCATCTCTGGGCCATATGATGCGAAATGTAAATCCTTCTACAATTCCTTTTTCCCATGCATCTACCATTTTAGTAGAGTACCACAATAACAATTGCCTCGTCTACGAGACAAAGCATTTTGGTTCAATGTATCCTCATCTATTTCATGTAACACGGTCGTGTGTGGTTATCATTTCATTAATTTGATGATTCATTCAATTCAGACTCATCCAGATATTACCGACCAACGACACAGATTTTAAATATAAATTAATCATCAATCTTTTGGTATTTTTGAACAAATACGCCATTACGGATCCCTACGAAATGAACGCCAAGAAAAGAGACAAATGTTATATCCAACATAATTCCACAGCACCCAATCCTAATTGAGTTAGAGTTATACAAGCTACAATAATTGATACGAAATATGATCTCTTAACTGCTCAAATCTTTGGGGTTAGCTTTGGACTTGAAACAAAGGCCTTAATTACCAGCTTAAATAGTGGGGCAATGTGAGCAGTCATTGGAACACGGCTTGATTGAGATGACTCGACACAAACCTTTAGCTACTTGGTTCGCAGTAGGCAGAGCAGGGACCTAAAACGAAAAAGCTTAAAGTTAACTGGTATTGCAAAATGTCTATGAACGAACTTTACGAAGAAGGAGACATCGTTACACGTAATGTAATACACGTCGAATATGGATATGGTTATGTTATGTAGAAGAGTGGGGAGAATACGTACAGTTTTGTCAAAGGTCTATTCAAGTCCTCGTTGCTGCAGGTAACTGCTATTTATAAAAAATATTGAAATTAAGATGCAAACGTATTTTCTTACCTGTTTAGTGGTTAGTAAAGGTGGACACAAGTTGACAAAATTTTGGTAGATTGTAGTGAAAGTGTGTTGTTGAACGGCCCTTGACTCAGCAGAAGTGCAGTCAACTTCTCGTTTTGGCTGGTTGCGGCTTAGCTGGATGTGAAGAAAAACCTCAAGTCATCTTGTGCAAGACGAGAGTGAGAAAAGTGACAAGACAGAGCAGCCCTAGTCTTCGTCAGCTAGCATTCAGCAGGCACAACTCTTTCAGAAAGGAGACTTTGGCTGTTTAATTGCAGTTTCTCACTTTTAGTACTAATCTACATTAAATTAATATTAAATTTAGTAAAAGAATAATAAAGGTAATTAATCGCTGTTAAAAATTATTTAAATTTGTTAAAAAGTTATTAGCCACTATTCTTTCTTGGGTTTTGTTTTTGTCGTTACTCGTAATGTTTTAATGTTTTTAACTCTAACGACTTGTTTTCACTAGTTTATTTTCCTTTTTAATTTAGAACCAAGTTAAACAACTGCTATTTCTTTGTTGTGATTTCAGGGGTGACGGAAAGAGACGCATTATTTTCGTGGAATCAATCAAAAGAAGGAAGTACTGATCGGAGATCATAATGGCCGGGTAAGTTTATTTATATTGATTCAGTTGGCATCAAGTTGAGTATTTTAAAATGAACTAGTAATAATCTTACCCGATTCTTCTTGCAGTCGTGAGGATTTAGCGGAGGCGATTTTGAAAAAGAAGGATAAACCTAATCGGCTCATCGTCGAGGAGGCTCCCACAGATGACAACTCAGTGGTCGCTCTGTCGCAGGTACTGCACGCGATGTTTTCAGGGGAGGTAGCCTCTACGGCATTACGTTTCTTGAAAAGGTTAGATTTATGGCGGTTGAAATTAACAATTACATACAGACTTGTTTTAATGCTAAACATACTAATTACTAAATTGTATTGTACATTGACGTAGATTGCAGCTGAAAGCCATGGCCACGTCGGAGCCGACTTGGCCGCTCTTTGCTCAGAGGCGGCGCTTCAACAAATTCGTGAAAAGATGGACCTAATTGACCTGGAAGATGATCAAATTGATGCTGAAGTACTCAACTCTTTAGCTGTCACGATGGACAACTTCCGAGTAAGATGCTTTTTAGTTGGGCGAAACTTCAGGTTTTTTGAATACATTCAATTTCTTTTTTCTAATGCACTTTTTTCATTTCAGTATGCAATGGGCAAGAGCAGTCCATCGGCCCTCAGAGAAACTGTGGTCGAAGTTCCGAACGTCACTTGGCACGACATTGGAGGGTTGGAGAATGTCAAGCGGGAGCTTCAAGAATTGGTACAGTATCCTGTTGAATATCCAGACAAGTTCCTAAAGTTTGGAATGCAGCCTTCAAAGGGAGTCTTATTCTATGGGCCACCTGGTACGTTGATTATTTGATTAAGTTTTGAAATTCGTTAGTCAAGGCACAATTTTTGCTATTAATTTGCAATTTGTAATAGGTTGCGGTAAGACGTTGCTCGCCAAAGCCATCGCGAATGAGTGTCAGGCCAACTTTATTTCCGTGAAAGGTCCAGAATTGCTGACCATGTGGTTTGGTGAGTCTGAAGCCAACGTGCGGGATGTTTTCGATAAGGCTCGTGCTGCTGCCCCTTGTGTCCTCTTCTTCGACGAGCTGGATTCCATTGCAAAGGCCCGAGGTGGGAATGTTGGAGACGCTGGTGGGGCAGCAGATCGTGTGATTAATCAAATTCTCACGGAGATGGACGGTATGGGAGCAAAGAAGAATGTCTTCATCATTGGCGCCACGAACCGACCTGGTACGATAAGTTACAATATTTGTAATATTGGCTGTCAAACAAGTAACACGTGTCCTAATTCTTTTATAATATATTTTAGATATCATTGATCCTGCCATCCTTCGTCCAGGCCGTTTGGATCAGCTTATTTACATCCCACTCCCTGATGAAAAGTCTCGACAGGCGATCTTCACCGCAAATCTGAGAAAGTCTCCTGTTGCAAAGGACATGGAACTGACTTACTTGGCCAAAGTCACACATGGCTTCTCTGGCGCTGACATTACTGAAATCTGTCAGCGTGCTTGCAAGCTCGCTATTCGTCAGTCGATTGAGGCTGAAATTAGGAGAGAAAAGGATCGAGCTAGTAACCCTGAAGCGGCGGCTGCGATGGATGTAAGTCGAAATGCCATCTTGATAAAACTATATTTTTGCACACTTGCACATAACTTCAAATATCACTGACATTAACTTTGTTTTCCCTAAGACTGACGAAGAAGACCCAGTTCCAGAGATCACGAAGGCTCACTTCGAAGAGGCAATGAAGTTCGCTCGACGATCCGTTTCTGATAATGACATTAGAAAGTATGAGATGTTCGCACAGACCCTGCAGCAGTCTCGAGGATTTGGCACCAATTTCCGGTAACTATTCTAAAAATACTTTCATAGAATTTGTACTTGCATTTGATCATAATTAAATGATAATAATGGTGTGTAATTTATGTTACAGTTTCCCATCAAGCGCAGGTCAGCCCGCCAACCAGGGCGGCAATCCTCCAGCACAAGGTGGAAACTTCCAAGAGGATGATGATGACCTCTACAATTAGATTCCAGAATTAAGTCTTTTTTCATGTCAACAATTGTACTACACCAATGAACTACATTTTTTTCAAACAAAAATTTTTAGGTGCACTTTATACACATTTATTATTTCTGTCAAAATATCCCGTCAAAATGATTTGTGATTCGAGTCTTTGTTTTAAGTAAAAATGTACCATCTGTGTCCCAGTTGTATATACCTGCTTTAATTCGCTGGCTCTGTATAAGATTAATTAGTGTAAGTGTAAGGGGTTTATTAAAATTGTTGATAATGAAGGTGAAACATCTGTGACTATTTAGTGTATGCATGTGTATTTCTCTAATCTTTTTGATGGAAATCGACTTGATTACAAATTGTGCACTATGATGGGAAAAATTGAATTTATGTATGCAGTTTTTTAGATAAACATTTTTGTGAAAATGAACTAAAATTGAAAAGTTAAGTGTAAATTCCGGTGGGTTGGATTTTATAAAAGGTGAATGGCGCCAGTAGATTAATAAAAGTATTGATGATGTGGTCATTATAAGTCTATTTATGTTTTTTTTTCAATTTTCCTTTCATTACTCATCATTTCACTGCCACTGCGCTGCATCCATTATGACATGGACAAAGTAAGTAAAAGTCTGCATAAGCATTTTGGTTTCAATTATTTTTTTATTTTTTACACTAAAAGAGATAGACATTTTTACAATCATTGAGGAACATACAACAGTAAGATTTAATAGTGACGTAAAGTCAGTTTCACATACACGCTTTGAAATTTTCAAGTCACCTGTACAATATTTACTTAAATTGGAGTAAAACTCAAAAGTTTTTATGTACGGAAAACATTTAAATTCCTGTAACTTACACTAGATATGTAACAACTTATGCTTTTTTTGTCTTCTGACGAACTGCCAAAAAATAACGGTACGCATTTGAAACTGATTCTTAAAGAACTAACACGAAACCCGAGCTGGAATACCAGACACGAAAGTAAATTGGTGGTTGTTGGTTCGTGAAGCAAGTTAGATATACCTCTGGTTTCAAGAATGCCTTAATTAAGCAAACTATATTCCACTAGGACTTACCATTTTAAGAGTAATATAATTTGATTATTACCTTCAATTATTACATACATCTAGTTTATTGTAAATCTGACACGAAATGGCTAAAATAAGTCATCCTTTCAAAACTCAAAGTACGTATAAATCAGAGACAAAAATGTAAATTGAAACTCCTCAGAGGAAAATGCAAAATTGATTATTAGTTCTCAAAACGACTCCTCCTGTCACCTCCATCTTACCGTCAACTCAGTCTTACCACATTTTCCACTTTTCTCCAATAAAAACTCAGACTTTTCTTTAGAAATTAACGCAAACTTCAAAATTAATAACTAAATACATAGTAGTAAACTCGTACTCAAAAATCCTTTTAAAAAAAGCTTTTCTTGGTGAGGTTTTAAAACAACTCTTAAACTTTACACGGTACACTCATCTCGTCCATATATTTATGTATACTCATTTACGAAGGGAAAGTTTTTTTTCACAAATTGTTTTGATCGGTTTTGTAGCAATAATGATCCAAAAAATTAAAAGTTTTGTATATTAATACCTTATATGGTACTTAGTTTTCGATTTCTTTACTTGGGTGAGAAGGTATTTCATAAAGGGTCACACGTATTCGGTTTTTTTGTCATTCAATTCCAGATATTAAGCTTTAAAAGTATGTATGTATTTGAATAAAATTGTTGTAATTGTATATTTTCTTGCCATTCTGCTAAATATGTTTCTGAAAGTACATCTAAATTTTCAAGAAGAGGACAAGGGGACAATGATCAGAACCGTAGACCTCAGTTCTCATAAGATTTTCACAGAGGGAATCACGCAGCTTTTCCGAGATGAGGAAGTAGTCCAACCTCCATCCAATATTCTTTTGCCTGGCGTTGTGCATGTAGCTCCAGAACGTGTAAGCGCCCTTTTGATCCGGGTACAGGGCACGGAATGAATCGAACAAGGTGGTCTCCTCGAGCAGCTTGGACATGCCTTCACGCTCCTCCTTGGTGTAGCCGGCTGTGCGCTCGTTGGTTTTCGGATTTGCCAGATCTGTCCAGATTGAAAAAAAATTGATGACATGAACATGAAAAATTGATTTGAGCTGAACCTGATTAAATCGTTCAAGTATTAAGTAATCATACCAATTTCTGTGTGAGATACGTTCAAATCTCCAGTGAGAACGACCGGCTTCTTTTCCTCCAACTTTTTGATGTAGTTTCGAAGGATCTCGTCAAACTTTTGACGCTCACCACTGGTGATTTTGGGTGGGTAACCTTTCGGATCCTTCTCCGTCTTTTCGGCTCGACCACTGTTTGGAACATCTGAAATAAAACAGTTATACATTAACATTACATACCATGAAATTACGTAAATTATAAGAGATTATGTTAAGTAAGTATTAATTATGTATTGACTCACAGGCATTGATTAGGTAAAACTTTTCAAATTCCGCGGTAATGAGACGCCCTTCGTTGCCAAACTTCTCCTTGGATTCTTTCACCTCGTCGGAATCATCATCATCTGCTGGAAATCCAAGTTTCACATTTT
Source organism: Seira sanloemensis (assembly GCA_027743915.1). Taxonomy (NCBI): domain Eukaryota; kingdom Metazoa; phylum Arthropoda; class Collembola; order Entomobryomorpha; family Entomobryidae; genus Seira; species Seira sanloemensis. Next base: position 6,644 of record JAHZMY010003594.1, read on the forward strand.
CCGGTTCCGTCTTTGAGAAAATGGCGACGCCGTGCATTCCAGCTTGCTCAGAGTAGCTCCAGTGCAAGTGTGGGTATCCTTCAATCTTTTGAACTTCGTCAGGCTTCGTCTTATCAGAACACTTGATCTCTTGCAAACAGAGAATGTCCGGATTTTCATGCTTTATGTATTCCAACCCATTTTTCTGAAACAAACAATAGGCATTATTAGGCATGCAATAAGCAAAAAATTATTCCAATGACTTTTATTTGAAGATTTCATTGTTTTTTTTCGGTAATATAAAAATGTGATTTTACCTTAACAAACGCCTTGATTCCCCCAATATTCCACGACGATATTCTCAAGTTTGGAGAATCACCAGACGGAGATTTCTTATCAGTTTTAAAGTTGATCGCCGAGTAGTCAGTATCTGTCTTGTTCTTTAAGCCGTTATTATCTGCATCCTTTGCCTTTGCACTGCCAGCGCTCTTAACACTATCATCCGACTTTTTTGACTCGTTGTCTGAATCTTGATCCTTGACCTTGGCATTATCCTTGTCCTCCTTGATTTCCTTATCTCCATTCTTCTGAGCTTTGCTGGTTTCCGCAGGCTTGGCGGCTTCTTTTGGTTTTGAATTTGCAGACTTCTTTTCCTTTTCCTTTTTCTCTTCCTCTTCACTTCCAGAAACGGCGTCAGAGAAATGATCCTCCTCTTCTTCTTCAGACTCATCTTTAGGTGGCTTCTTTGACTGCGGCTTGGCTTTAGGAGCTGCCTTCTTGGGCGAGGGTTTTGGTTTAGCGGCCACTTCCTCTTCGCTAAAGTCATCCTCGGAAACTTCTTTGTATGATTTTGAGCTCGCTCCGCGACCTCGACTTCGTCTTCCAGAGTCCTCTACAGCCGGAGACGCAGCTGCTTTCTTCTTGGCAGGTGAACCACGAGAAGTACTTCCGCGCTTCTTTGGAGATGCCTTCTTTTTCCCGTACTCACTACCAGAGCTTTCACCTTCCGATTCTTCGCTTTCGTCAGAGTCGTCCCGCCGTCTTTTCGCCGGCCCCTTTTTGCTCCCGTTGCGAGCAGCAGCACCGCGTCCTTTCGCAGGTGCTCGACCTCGGCCTCTGCCTTTGCCCTTTTTCGGGCTTGCACTTTTTCGACCCCTTCCACGTCCTTTGGCAGTCGACTTTTTCTTGCCGTATTCGCTTCCAGAGCTTTCACCTGCCCAGTCAGAGCCGGATTCGGAGGGTGAGGGATCCCCTCCAGAAAAGTCAACGTCTTCCTGCTCTTCCATAAACTTTTCGACGTCAGAGCCGGATTCAGAATCTTCCTTGTAGCTTTTTCGGACCGATTCGCGAGCTGTTCGGGCTTTTGCCTTGTCGATTGCCTTCGACTTGGGGTCGAGCTGACGGGTCGCGTCGACGGGACTCTCTTCCTTCCGTGTTCGACCCATGATCACCTCTTCCGAATATTGTCTAAAAGATTTGTTATCCATTTTATTTTCAAGATACTTTGGAGATATATTTTATTAAAACGATTGCGAGCGAATAAGTAATAGATTTTAAGATATCAGCAAGCTGCAACCATACAAAAATCAGAGTGAAGCACTTACAAATGAAGGTTGAATTTAAAACCAGAATGTTTTGTGAACTGGCTCCGTGGTTCGCCAAAAAATGCCACCAGCACTTGTCCTCTTCTATCAAAATTGTTGACGTTAGGTAAACAATGAAAAGCGTTGTCAACCGGCAGCACACACTTCCTCCGACAGACACAACTTCCTCTTGTTTCGATTAGCGTTTTCAGAACCTGTAGTCCAAACTCTAAAGATTTTAAAAAAAATAAACAATTTATTCACAACTGCACCTTTGCAAAAACAGTAATTTTGAAGTGTATTAACCCTTTCTTAACTTTGAAAAATTAACAGATTCCAAAAACTACTTTCTACATCAAAATCGCCTTTCTCAACAAAAACTTGTTTCGGCGTCCTTCAAAACAAAGCGTGAAATTTCCCATTGCTAGCTCAAATCTCTCATGTCATCCTCCACTCGGAATACCCCCATATGAAATATTAAGTTAATGTCTTACCTACTCATTCATTAACTGAATGATCGATTAAACTGGAAAAAATCAGTTGTCCTTTAACAGCTCAAGTTTGTTTAGTATTTTCCTTTGAAGAGTCGTAAACAACAAAAAAAACTTTTTTTTCTACCTGTCCTTTCGCTTAGGTATTCTCAGTATACTCCTGCGAGCCGCAAAAGATTTTTTCAGTGTGTAAAGTCAAAGCCTTGAAGCCGGAGGAGTCATGTATATCTCTCTCTCTGAAGCTGGAAAAATGGTTAAAACACAACAACAATACATTTTCCTTCTAACATTACATGCATGAACTTTTAAGCAGATCTTAACTACAGAGAGGAGTCAGACATAAAGTGGAAAGGGGGAATGGATGGAGAGACGGGAGAGAAAAAGACGCTTTTTTGCTTCTCCGCTGCTGTCGCCGAATCCATAGCCGAACGGGAAAAATATATATCCCTTTTGCCCATTTGGACACAACTTTTCTTCGCATCCCTCTCTCTCTCTCTCTCTCTCTCTCTCTCTCTCTCTACAGTCTTTACGCTCCAAAATGAGGCTTATCTAGTACAGACCGTACAAGTTTGAAGCAAGAGCTACAAGCTATTAAAGACGGAGTGGGAAAACCCGCAAGAATATGATAAAAGGCTGCACACAAACAGTCTCTCTGTCTTCCTTTTTATTGCTGCTCTCCTTTTCTCGTGGCTTCATTTTCCCCTCATTTTGGGATATTATGACGGAACTTATGGACATGCCACGGATAGAGAGAAAATGGAAACACTCTTTTACTTACTATTTTAACTCCATATCAAAAAGTTTATCAGTTTGTCGTTGTTTCTCGTCGGAAACAACTCGCATGATATGATATTGTCCCGAGAAAAAGGATATGAAACAAAGTGGGTTTGTAGTTTGTTTGCCGTGTACTGGAGCACGGACACAAGAGAAATTGGGAGGAATGGCAGCATAATACATTTTTTAGTAATTTTTAATGATTCCTTTTTCTGTATTCCTGTGAACGGGAAGGTAGGAGAGATGGAGAAGGAGATGAAATATTGTAAGGTTGACTTGTAATCCTGTTCCTAAGACGATGACACGCGAAATAAGAGCAAGAAGCTGGTAATCCAGTGCATTGAGGGGATTGTAAGAATTTGACTTGTGGCATTAAAAGCGATTACTTTTATTCCCCTTTTGTCAAATGAATGTTAGAGGCGGTCGCTTCCATTCTGATGGAGATATTGGTTGATGATGATGAGTTAATGGTGGTTGGCAATGGGCTGTGTTAGATGGTGTGCCGTGTCCAGCAGCACATGCTGCTTTGGAAAATACGATGTATGTAATTTATGCGAGAAGATTGACATGTGTCTCAGAGTGCCCCTATCGTACTAAGCTTGAGTGTATTGTCTCGTAGGACAAATTCATGGAAACGGTTTTGTTAGAAAAGTTTGGCTTTGCAGGAAGTATTGTTGCTTTCTTCTATAAAAAAAACTTTTTACTTGCTCTGCTTTCAAATTGTTACCTTTTTGACTAGTCCGATTTTGTCTGAGCAATTATGGCGTGTGCCACGTGCATAAATCCAGAGGATGAAAGTGAAAGTGGGCTAGTGTAGTGACCGATAATAAGGGCATGCGAATTTTTTATGCGTATACTTGTGGCATTTTTATCCGCGGTAGCTTGCCACCATGTTTTGTGGTTGGCTTTATTATGTAAAAATCAATAATAATGAACTGAAAATTTTGAGTAAAGGCTGAAGTATAATAGAAATAAAAAAATGATTTATTATGAATATAACTATTTACCTACATATGTTCCAGTCCTGAGTTCTTCTCTAATTCTAGTTCTGTTCTATGTACCAATGAATGCTAGAATTGTACGATTGTTTGATGTAATTTTTATGATTGATGACAATTTCGAGATAACTAAAAATGAATGCTGTAAGAGTGAAGAGGTTTCAAATTGTTTTAGACTTTATTAATTATTTTCCAAAAAGTGCAGTTTCGTGAAAATTCCGACTTTAGTCAATTTTAGAGGATGGAATATTTATTTTCCATAATAATTATATCATAAAAATCTCAATTTCAGAACTTGGTGGCAGCGCCCATATATTCACACATCACTTGTGTGTAATTAATCGATTAAGCATTGATTTCAGTTACAGTGCATGAATATGTAAGTAATTCACCGGTGGGAAAGGGAAACGTATTCCCACTCCAAATATTGTACTGAACGAAATGGAAGTGTTTTTGATAGGCTCGATTTACTTTCTGAGGAAAAGCAATGCGGCGAGAGCACATCCTGAGATAATGGCACTTGGAATGATCTGCGACGCTCCAGCCTTGCAATCTGGTCTAATTTTCCCATTCCTGTTAATGCGATTCAAGATTTTATAAAATTATGTTTCATTTGAAATTATCTTTTGCAATAGATCACAATATCTTTTAAATAATCTACAAACCTGCTTTCTGTACAGTCCTTATATGGAGGCTTGGGACAGTCTTGGGTCTGCAGCAAATAGATAGGTGCCTCCGGCACTTCTAGATCTTCGGGGATGATAATGTGGCCAAAGTTATGGCAATATTGGTAACAAAATACCCCGATTGTTTCAAATTCCTTTATGCTTGTTGGTAAAATAAGCGTGATGTCTTCGTCGGCATATGACCTTCCTGGTTTCAAACGGTCGCAGGTAGCGTTGGGATATGGCAGAGTTTTGAAATTTCCATCCGACGTGTAAACTCCTTTTGCCCCCTTCAACTGACCGTGGAACCAGGCGGCAGGGCCTTTCCCGTCGTAGTTGAAACCTTTGATTACTATCTGCCTATCATTTTTCACGAATACTTCTCCGCGAAGACCATGCGCGCACTGATATAAAGATCCGATGGATTTGCCGTCGTCCGCCTCCACGAAAACAAAATGTGAGGCGCACAAAACAAGGAATAATTTGAATCTCAACATTTTTTCAGAAAATTTGTTTAAGCCAAATGACTTGAAGTCGAGTATTTCGTTAAGATATATTTTAACTTGTTTCTTATACACAATCGATCAACTCAATTTATTGCTCAATGTTCAAGAGTAGAGATCATACTTGAGAATAATGTCTCTGGCTGAACATGAAAATCTAATCAAGTTTGACTGTGGCTAGATGACTTTGATTACGTTGTCATTAAATTTTTAAGTGCTGAATGTCGTCCTTGAAAACCAAGTTTATCCTGATGGCGCTCCACCATTCAATGCAAGCAACAATGGTCCATTGTATGAAGGTATCCCAGCTGATGCTACGTGCTAGGCAACAGAGAACGCCGCTCTGAATATGGGAAGGAATTGTGTGAAGTCTTCGCGAGTCAACTGGCAACTGACAGAGTCGCAAAAAATGTGCTTTTGATTTGGAGTAAAAACGAGGCAAAGCAAAGAGCTACATTAGAGCATACGCCGCATGAAAACTACGTTTCTCACCCTTCTTATCCTTTTTTGCTTCCACTCCACCAAGGAATGTATGTGCCCACAACGCTTGAGAATTTTTACGCAATAACGCATATTACACTGAGACATAGCAAGCGAAGCAGACCGGAAGTTGGGAATAACAAAAGCGTTCGCTTACCGCGGGCATTGTCACTAACATAAATATGCATAGTACCAATTTGTAATACACAGATTAGCTCACTTACCGATACCATAAAGTCTATGTTCAGTTTGGGGCGACTTGAAATTATTCACGAGGCTGTTAGGGTAAGCATATTCGTACCCGTACTAACGGGGGCCTTTAACTATCATCCACATTCTTTCAAGCTATGGAATGCTCCAATGAACTCCTGGTGCAGAAGTATTCAAGCTAGGTGAGACATGTAGCTGAGGCACTTGAAAAAATTAAGTTTTGGTCTGCTTCCCTTGACTTGCCCTTGTGACTCGCCTTCGTCCAGATCTTGGCGTTTGGCGAGATTGGTCTTTCCAATTAGGACTGCATCTCTAGAGAAGCTACAAACTTCTGTTCATTGGGGTTAGGGGCGCTTCGAAATAGCACTGAGGGAGTTAACAATGAAACAAGGTTCAAGGTCCTGCAATGGTTGCACCGAGGGAGGGTGGAGCGCATAAGGAGAAGTTTTGGGTTCCCATGTTTGTCGGGCATTTATCACGCCAGAATACAAAGATGCTTGGATTCATCTACGTTGCGAAGTTCTAACATCAAACCTGGATATAAGTACACTGGATACCACGGGACACAGACACAAATCTTCTGGACAAGGTTCGTCGACGACATCTTTGCAGTCATCAGATCGGGGGAAACTGATAATATTCTACAACAACTACATTCTTTCCATGACTATATTAA
>JAHZMY010003595.1:0-19751 GCA_027743915.1 Seira sanloemensis
CTCCAATTTTCTCTCAAAACTCCGCTCCCCAATTCAAGGGGCAATGTGGCAAAGAAAGTTACATTATCATGACTTTTACATACGGAATTACTACATTTTCTTCACTATATCTAAAAAATAATTTTTTCCTTCATGTTTTCAGAGACATGCTCATGATATTATGTGTGTGTGGTGATCATTTTTGCGCAAAACAGTGGGAAGGGTGGTGGCGATTTAAACTGTAAATTAATGCAAGATCAGTAAACTGCGTACAATTTTATATATCTCACGTGCAATACGTATAACTATAGCTTAAATATCAAGGGACCACGTTTGTTTTTGTTTACTTTGACCTCATCTGAGTCCAAATCATCTTTACCATCGATCGAATAACATAATGCGTCTTTGTATAAACTCTATACATATGGAATATCTTGATATATTCATCCCGTTGTGACAAAATATCACATTAAATGTAGAAATATAGTTTAATTTATCGAGGAAAACAGAAAAACAATTTTTTGCTTCAGTCGAGAAGCAAAATAACATGTCCTGCATTCTTTTATGGTGTGTGGACTTGTTTTCAGCCAATCATGATGCAGATCTCGGTACATACCCCTAAACAAAGCCAATTATATACGACAGAATAATTTTCCCTTCTCGGTGATGGTGGTCTGGTGGTGGTCACTCGTGCATATCTAACGCTTCCAGTTTCATAAAACAAAAAAAGTTCACCAAGTTCGCAAGCATAGGTACTGCATATACCTACCTACACACATACCTAATTAATTCAGAGGCAATGACGGCAGGTCAATCTCAACAAACTAGTAACTAACTCCTCTTATCTCGCTGGCATCTTCCTACATACAACTTATGTACATATATAGCAGCCTCTGAAGTGAGCTTTCCAAAGCTAGTTGTTACTTCACACAGAAGACACATTCGAATTCCTTCTCAAAAACAACAATGTATCGTACCATGTATCATTTCTCAATTGTGCCAATTTAATGCGAAGAAAATCAAATTCAATTTTTATATTTGCCCTGGCTTTTATTCAATTAAAAAAAACTACGTAAATTGTATTAGAAAGTACGTACCTAGTTGTTCGATTGGTTGTTGATGTAAAACACCTTCTCGCATTGCCAATCACTATCTCATGAAAACTCGAACTCCTTTTCATTCATGCAAATGAGCTACAGCGACTGTTGTTTGTCAGTTAGGAACCTCAGTTGTTTCTCTCTAGGTCTATTATACTTTTAACGAAGACAATGATATACATAAATAACTTGATAAGTCGGGTGCTAATGGCATGTACGTACATATACATTCATGCATTAGGTAACTAGACAGAAATCGGCACATAAAAGGAACTGAAAGCGGTCCACAGGAGCTTAATTCAACTCGCAAACTTACCAGAGCCAGATAATCCTCTTGTTTCCCAAGCAAGTTTTACACCTACTTCACAAAGTAGAACAAAGCAAAAGCCCAACACATTTTTCCTCTTAATTTCTGTTTCCTCGACATCTCCCCAGCACACAAGTTTTCTAGTGACCTTCACAAAGTCAAAAAGTGAAGTTGGCTGAGCCGTACATCATCGTATAAAAAGGTATTAAAAGGAGACACAAACCCCCTCTTCAAGAAATCCTTCCGGTGCTATAAATTCCTCGTAAATCCAACCAAAAATACCCAAAAACAGATCCCAGCAGACAGACAAGCGACCCAAAACCTTACCATTTTTCGTGTCATACTGCACCAACTGAATAAGTAGGGTTTATTATAAAAAGCCCATTAGCTAAAAGTCGGTAATCTTCTTTACATTTACATAAATTTGAGTGTTCCGCCATCTCGAATTTCCGCATAAGAAGGGGAAAACCCGTCGCGACGATTGGAGGAATTACAGTGTGCAATTAATACACACATTATTATTTTCGAGAATCTTCTACGTCCAAGTTCGTGAAACTGGAGCCGCTCTACTTTCCGTTTCACCCCAAGCCCATCTCATTCACCACATCTTCATTTGGCACTGGTTGCCCTTTAGACTGTTCTTCATGAAATCCCTGAACGCAACTCAGGACATCTCTCCGTCAACTCAATTTTGTGCCTTTGCCCACCCATACTTTGTCTTCAAGTATTACAACAATCCCTACTATTGTTACGCATTCGTCATTCCAGAGACCATCACGTGAATAGACTATTCCGCAGAGAGACACACGCCATTTCAGAGAAAATACACGTGAATTTCTCTTGAAAGCAGGCAGCAATTCAGACAAGGCACAAAAGAGCTTCTCACAAGCCAGCCGAGACACAAGTCCGAGTCACCCCAGCAAGCCACACAGGTCGTGTTCACCTGAGCTATTGAATGGTAACTATGCCCGAGTATTCTGGAAGTTACAACAGCAGCAACAATGCAGTGGAACCTCATCAAAACCAACAACGGAAGCTGGTGTGGAACGTCCGCTCTTCCGACTTTGCCAAGAGTACGTTCAACCCAATTCGTTCCATTGTGGATAGTATGAACCTGGAGCCACATCCGGAAAAGTACATGATTGCGTTGTCAATAGGTAAGCAAGAAGAAGCACATTTTTTTTACTTTTTCCTCCTTCGTCTTCTTTCTCTACTCACATCTTGACTCAAAAATCAAAATGGCGGAATAGCTTATGCAACTTTCCATCTTGATTTCACGCGAATGCCGTAGGTCATGCAAAAATGCACAAGTCAAACCTGTCCTCATCTCATTCTTAAAACTAGTCATGTAGAGGAAAATTTGGATTAAACGTGTAACCAATTTTTATTGTAAAGATTTTTTAGTTTTCCAAACTGGTTTTCAAATGTATGTATAACATAGATACGCCCAGGGCGGATTCCAATACCTATATTATAGATACAGCAATGAATCTGAGTCATGTCATTTTTGTCACTTTTTCCTCAATAATATCTGGTCCACTTTTGCCCTTGGTTTGATCTTGAAACTACTCTCTATTGTGTTGAATAGGCGATCCAACCATCTTTGGTAATCTTAAGCCACACGAGGCAATCATTGAAGCAATTCAGAATGCCGTGTCGACCATGAGATTCAACGGATATGCTCCGACCGTGGGATACGGGGAAGCGAGATCTGCTGTTGCCGAGTACTATTCCACGGACTCCGCACCGGTTTCACCGAATGTGAGTTGAAGGAGAGATGATTATGTAACACTCAGGTTATGTAACACGCTTGCCTATGCAAATGTGAGTACGAGTTTTCTCTTTTGATGATGAATTGTAGGACGTGATTCTGTGCAGTGGGTGCTCCCATGCCTTGGACTTGTGCATCTCCGCTGTGGCATCAAGAGGCCAAAATATTCTAATGCCACGTCCTGGCTTCTCCATTTACAGGACCTTGGCTAACGGATATGGGATCAACACGAAGCATTACAATCTTTTGGTATGCTGCTGAAAGATGATTTAGAAAAAATAAATGATAAGAGAATAGTTGAGCTTATTCACTTTTTTTCTTGTGCTAAAGCCCGACAAGTTTTGATTCATGACAGGAATAATGTGTTCGCTCCAGAAGTTCGTGGTGCTCTGCAATCCTTGAGCCAGCGCATCATTGGGAGCAACACTTTGGTGCAAGGGGCTTTGCCAGAAATCTTGAAGAATACTCCAAAGTCCTTCTTTGACGAGACAATTTCTCAAGTTCAGGCACGTAATGTTACATACGCATACGAGTACACGATATATTTAGTATAATTTGTCTCACTTTGCCCCAAAATATTATAAAACAAATAATTTAACTTTCTAAAACAGGCAAACGCTGAAATTGCATTCGAGAAGTTGAAGGATTGTCCAGGCTTAAAGCCTGTTAAGCCCAAAGGTGCTATGTACATGATGGTAAGGGAAACATCCAGTATTACTGTGTTCCAGTGTTTCACCCTGAATTTGGCGGTACCCTTAAGGGTTCGGAAATAATAAAATTTATTCCTTATATTCTCCAGGTGGGAATCGACATGCCCAGGTATCCAGAATTTGCAACAGAGTTTCAGTTTGTTGAGCGTCTGGTTTCCGAGCAGTCAGTGTTCTGCCTTCCTGGAAAATGTTTTGAATACCACGACTACTTCCGCATTGTACTCACTGTGCCAGAAGAGCAGCTTCTCGTGGCATTAGACCGAATCCTTGAGTTCTGTCATATGCATTACGTGAACAAAGAAGAGATCAAAGTTGGCTATAGTTTGCAACTCGGATCAAACAAAACGCTTGTGGACTCCTCCGATGAGGAAGAGGAGCAGCTAATGAGTCTTGGAAAGGTGGCTCCCTTGGGAATCCCAAATAACTTCATCCGGTCCAACAGTCAAGCGACAAAGACTTAAAGGCACATGAGGAGAAAGTTTTGTTTTATAACAATTTTTAAAACTTTTTATATTTTTAATCACGGTTCAAATAAAGTACGATTAGAAACTTTATCAACACAATGACCGGTGTTTTTATTTGCTGGTATTTATGTACATGGGTGAGTCGCAACTTTCTAAATGCACTGAATTTATTTATCCAAATTGAGTTAGGTATCTGCCCCATTATATTTTACATATCATACTTCATAATTATACAAGTGCGCATTAACGAAAATATCATTGCCAACACGGGAAATCATGAAAATACATATTTAAACAAAATTCATACCAATGTTCTGGATTACCTAAAGTCAAAGATAATCATGAAGTACATAATAATTATAATAAAACGTCATCGTCTTTATTTCATTTCAGTTTCAGTAACATTGCACAGGTTTATACATGTTAAAGGTGTGGGTGTTTCACCCTTAACTATTATTGAAGCATAAAACATGTTTGAGTACAATGATTATTTAATACAAATGACATTCTTTTTTCGGTGATTCAACGTGACTGACAAAAATCAGGAGGACACTTGTGGTTTATCAAATTAACGTTAAGTTTCGATAAATGCGAATGACTAGAAGTGTGTACTGCCGTTTAGGAAGGCATGATTGAAATCCACGATTATTTCAAGTAAATTATTGTAGCCCGTATTATTTCCCACAGCTTCACTTTTCTAAGATCAATTTTGATTTTTACCTAACGTTTTCCGACAGTGCCATATTATTTTTGCGCTCACCTTACTCTTGGATGGATGTATGTACACAAAATTTCAAATCAAACATATCCTTTACAATGAGGGACTACGAGGGTGTATTCGTCCGATTTTGATAATCAGCATTCCGTTGGAAAGAGCGTGAAAAATTACATATATGTTGTATGTTAGTATGTTGTAAATGTTAGTGATGGCATCCGCAGTATTCCACACAATTCTACATGAAATACAAAATTTGCTGTCCCACATTATTGTAATGTGAGTGAAAGTCAGAATTCCAACGGACAGTTTATTTGTAGGCGGTTAAAACATGTTAGAGTATGTAGGGCTTTATGGTGAAAATTCGAATTGTTTTTTATTATTCTCGATTGTTTTATGACCGTCACCCCCTGTTTATTTTTTTCTTTCGGGTGCACAGATTTAGAACTTGTGCAACAAATAAAACTTGAGCCGCTACAACAGGTAGCAGATTAATTAAATGTCGATTTTACATATGGAAATATGCTCTTCCATTAAAACTCCCACTATTGACTATGCAGCTTTGTACTTTTTAAAGGGACGTTGGCTGAATCTAATCTGCCAAAAAATGAAATTATAAAATATATAAAATAAAGTGGAATGATAAAATTGCCAGATGTTTAACATGCTTTATGATAACCGAGTTAACTGTTTGCTTAACATAAAAATACCGGCCAGAACTATGTATGTGCTTTATATTTTTCCATCTTTTGGAATTGGTAAGAAAATGACTTTAGAATTTGGAATTCATATTGATTAGTTATGAAGTTCGCTTTATTATATTACAAGCAAATGCGTGTGTACGTGTATACTACTGTCGCGAAATATACGGTTCTATTTCAGAAGTTTCGACGTTTGCACACAGCTTGGGCACTTTGAAATTTCAACGTTCATGAACTCATGATAGATAACCTCTCCGTCCGTGATATTTTACACCGTTAAGCTATATATTTCAAATTGAGAAAATACAAACAACAATTACATATAAGTCTTAATGAAACGTTTTCACGAATACAAAGTAAAATGGTATAATATTTTTCTGTTATATTTCACAGTAAATTGTAGCATTGGCACATTATATTTTCAGCAAATAAACTTAATCATTAATTGACTCGTAACATGACGCATATCGGGTTTACATTAAAGCGTACGACCAAAAAACACAAACTTTTTCATAATAAAAAAGTACATAAAAGAAGTTAAAGCATGCAGTAGGGCAAAAAAATAACGATATAAATAGAAGAATTTACATATTACAGAGTACAGGTAAAATAAATAAGAGCGAGTGTAAAACGGGGATAACAAATAATAGAATTTTCAAACATTGTAAAAGAAATCTTTTAAAAAAAAACAAAAGACAGTAAATATAGATTTCCTAATCAGCACCCATTAATGAATACCACGTAGTTCATTATTACTTCCTACTGTTTTCACACTACGTCTAAACGTTTCCCCCTCTATGTATGATGGTATTTATTTTGCAGTCAAAAACTGAGATTACATAAGTTGAAAAAAATGCATCAAAATTATTATCAACTGGATACAAAGCACACTTATAAGGAATTAACCAAGTAAAATTAAATTTGTATTGTTACTAGTGAATACATGTTAAATGGTTGACTAAAATGCAAATGAGCAAAAATATTGTTGCATGAATGGGTTTGAAAAAATCATTCAGCTCCATTTTCTCTTGACACAAATATACAACCTTCTCTCCATCTACCCTTTTAATGATGAGATGACAAAAGTGTGCTATCTATGTATTTTTGCATAGTAATCAATTGCATTTGAATATCTTTTACGAACGTCTTTAATGGTTTTTGTATAGGCAAAGAGCACGGTTAAAAGCATGAATATTGCATTTTGCATTGTTCACATGTTGCATAGTTTTTTTTTGTTGAACGAGTTTTTACGCTAGAAATATTGCTGTGGAGTCAAATTAGGCACGAGTCTTCCGCTTACCTCTTCATTTAGATTAACTTTCAGTGATTGCTTCCAATTCATTGCCTTGTATTCACCACTAAATCCTCTTTTCTCAATTTTTTTTGCCATAAAAATACAGCTTTTAAGATTTGGAAGCTGATAGTTAGTCCAGATGAAGGAGGTAAGAAGAAATCCATCATCTTCATCTCGTTCAGACACATTTATAAATATGTAATCATGTAGAAAATGTCTCGGTCTTCATTCATCAAAGCACAAAGTCTATTTGTCTTCCAGTATTGTTTTTTATCAAATGAAGTGTGATCATATCGATCTGAACAACTGAAATCTGTCAATATTACTTTGACATTTGGCAGGCTTTCAAACTTTTTTTCGTATCGACTGAACAAGAGTATATATTGCAATTACCGATTGCGCATTTTTCAATTGATTTCGCTAAACAGAAGAGAAACACTTTCACTTGCTGAGCAACTGTTTATGTAGTCCATGCCTATGTAATTAGGTAGAGTAATGCTTGATTTTTATTAAAATGGCTAACTTTCACCTAACCAAGATCGGAACTATTATATTCCTAGAAAACTAATGCCTCATGTTTTCTCTGGGAGAATATTTTCTAAGTCGACTTAGGATTTTTTTAAAATTTCTTAGATAGGTATTATATTTTTTGCGAGAGAGAAATGCGATTCATAATTTTGCGTATGCGACGCTATACACGTAATTACAAATTGTTTAAAAAATTATTTCGTGCAACTTTTTAAACCCTTACAGATTTAGACAGCTTACGTATAAATATTCAAATACGCTATTATTTTACACTGGTAAATCATTTCTAAAATTACGTTTTTAAAATTATTTAAAATATAGCATGTTCTTTTCAGCCGAACGATTTCACAGTATACATAATGATTAAAATTATTCCTTAAACTTATTTAACGAGATACACTTTTAAAAAATTCAATGCAATACGAATTTAATCATTTAAAACGTTCATGCTCCGTATTTATTATATAATGCGTTTTCTTTTCTAGCACGACCTTTCATACAACATTATCAACAACCTGTTTAAAAAAGAGTATTATTTTTTCTGATTTTTAAAAGTCAATACAAAGAAAAAAGTTTTATTTCATTCCCTAAAAGATTACCGATGTAATCACTAAACGTATAGTATCCGATAAACTAACTTTATTCTTTTAAAATTATAAACCTTTTTCCTTAAAAAACAACTCTAGAATTTTAATTAGTCTCCGTCCTTCCCGTCAGCGGTTACTGATGATGGTCCGGAATAATTGACACGGAATTGATCTGAAAAAGGGCATGAGGAACTACAGTGAGAAATGCAAAATTGACAGTGACGTTTAGTTAAGGTGGCACTTACGCCTTGTCATCTCTTCCATTGAGCCCTCTTTGCAGTCAGGTCCAAGGTGTGTACTTGCCCCACAATTGTAACAAGAAATTTTTCTCGGCCGATTCAGCGTATCAACTAATTCGTCCAATGGAGGCATTACAGCTACGTCAACATTCACTGGCGATAAACTACTATTACCTGTGGAAAAAAATCGAGAGAGCGTTGGAGAAATTTCTTGGAGAACGTTTTCTATGAAACGAATTCCACATGTAACATGTCATTGCTCAGCAGTTGAGCTTTGTATTTGATACACAGATTTGTAAGCGGGGAAGAATGAGAAAAACAAGAAATTACATAACGAAAAAATGCATTACGAAAATATAGCTTTGCAATTAATTATAATAAATACCAAAATAGAAAAAAGTGCTTTCTTTTGGGAGAGTGATAAAAAGCGGCCTAAAAGTTGAGTTTACCTACCTAAGGCACCACCGATATCAAGGATAACTCCTCTATTATTTCTATTAGGTTGCGAAGGTGTTCGTGATACTGCGGTGTAGTAGCCAACTTGACAAGCTGGAGGAGGTCCTCCATGATTCTCATGTTGGTTCGATACAATAATTTTATTATTACAGTCTCCACTACTTCCGGCAGAAGCAGGATTTGTCGCACCTCCTCCTGCGGCATTGGTGCTGCCGTGCAAGCTACTCGACTTGCTCGAGTCTTTTGAGTTACTACTAATACCTTTACTTCCTGTTGACGGCGGACTCGAGAAACTTTGAGGTATCGTGAAGGGGAAAGAGAAGTGTGGCACGCCCACAGGGTTCATCATAATCTCTGTTGACGGCGGGACGGGTGGCCCACCTCCTCCCATCGAACTCACCGCTGCCGCCATGCTTGATGGACTAGGATAGTTGAACGAGGGCATGTACCCGTTAGGTAACTGAATGTATGGCCCTGCGGGATGGCCAAAGATCTGCGGTCCGTTCATATGATATGGTAACTGATTTACAGGATAACTGTCCATGACCGCACTCCCCTCCCCAAGCAAACCGTCCTCACCACCTTTTACAGTAGCAGGTTGCAACAACTGACCACCTTCAAAAATTGAAAATGTGTGAGTCAGTGAAGAAACGATTGTGCTTTGTAGTAGTAGCTAGTAGAATACGAGAACTTTACAACTAACACCGTAAAAGCCATAAATAAATAAAAAAGAAAGCAGAGATAGAAAGTTCAAGTTAAACTTGGAAGTACTTGGAATTTCGACTATGAAACTTTAAACTTATACTTCTTACCAGGATTGGCAGAGGAGTTGATTACCACAGCCGCCTGCGGCGGAGGAATCGAGGTGACAGCTGGATTGCTACTAGCACTAATATTTGGAAGAGGATTTGAAGGTAACAAACCACCGGCACCTGCACTAGAATTTGTATGCGCATTCACAAGACCGTTGGAAACATGTTGTTGTTGGTAGTAAGGCTTACTCCCACCACCCCCACTAGTTCTATCTGACTGCTGCTGAGGTGCACTCTTATTATTCGACGGATTCGCACTGACCACAATTTCGTTGGTTCTGTTGTCTTTCGGAGACTCGTTCACTTCATCACCTTTACCACTTGTACTTTGAGAGCTATTTTGGAGGGGTCCACCACCCATCCCACCAGACATTGTGACAAGGCCCCCACCAGCCACGTTACTACGCCTCTTTGGTGTGTTTTGCAGCGGAGCCTTCTGACGGAGTGTCCCATGAACATTATGTCCACGTTGCACGTCGTTTCCCTTATTGATTACCATCTGATTGCCCAGTAAAGCATTCGCGGCGGCTGCCACGTTATGAGCCTGTACGTAAGGGTTTCTCGTGAGGACGCCCTGAGAAGGAGCTCTGTACGCTGCTGCAGCGTTCATACCACCAAAAGACACTGGATTCATGTGGGGAAAGCACGGAAAGCTGTTTTGTGACGGGGGAGGCATGCTATTGTTCATAGCAATGCTGTTGTGAGCACCAAGAGACGGTTGGGCAAATGCCATGGAATGTGAGACGATTCCACCTGCGCTGTTGACAGATGTGAGTACCGACGTCTGTTGCATATGCACAGGAACAGATGGGCCCATCATAGATTGAGGTAGTGTCTGAGGCGGCAGTGCCGGTTGCTGCTGCTGCTGTGACACAGATATCACTGTTGACGATATACCCGCACTTTGAGGAGGAGGAGGGTGAGTTGAGAAAGACTGTTGCTGGCTGCTATTGTTGTTAACTTGGGGGCAATTCTTTAGCTGGCCTCCTCCTCGGACTACCGGTGACGATATCGTGGGATGATGCAGCGCTTGGGATGATGGCGGTTGCTGATGAGAATGATGTAGACTGGGCGCGCTAGATGCCTTGGTGGCACCCACGCCAATGTTATTATTACAAGGCAAGAATTTATTACAGTTGGTAATTGAACCGCTCGTATTTCCACTCGGGTTGTTGTTGGATGCAGTCGTAGAAGTGGACGAGGAGGACGAGGTCGCGGTGGTTATCACCAAACCAGAATTAGTATGAATCTCAGTCTTGACTACCGTGGAGGAACTGCTCGTGCCACCACCACCACTCGCACTAACGACGGGCCCAACAAATGTACTGCCATTAGAGGTGACCAAGAATGTTGAACTGTGACCAGAGAGGGAAACTGATTGTACGGATGTACTGTTATGCACCCCGGATGGAGGTGATTGACTTCTGCTGGGAGTCAATGACTGAGGCGGACTTTCGAACGGAGATGATTCAGGGCTATTCCAGTCGCAATTTTCCGATGATTCTTCCGCAGAATCACCATCCACACTGTTGGCTTCACTTTGAAAAGGTACTGAAGAGGATGTCCGAGAAGGGCTAGAGAGGCAGCTAGGTTGTGATATCAACTTTGATACACAAGGAGGAGATACATGAGGTGTTTGAAGGGGGTTTTGGCTTTTTGACGAAGCGAGGTGATGATTATTGTTGTTGCCATTCGGAGGAACCACAGGCGCTGTACTTCCCGGTGGCATTACAGCATTATTTGAACATGGTGGTAAAGGAGCTGCAGAGTGTGGAGGCATGCTTTGGCCAGCAGCCGCTACAGGTGAAGCTGAGAACAATATTTTTTTGAAAATTAAGTATTGAAACGAAAAAAAAAAACCTTTTAGATAATAAAAGTAATTGCGGTAAAATGAGATAAACCATGCTTATCCTATGATTAAAGGCTGATTTTTTTGTACCTGCAGGATGCTGGAGGGCGGCAGGATGATGATGAGGCGATACAAAGTAGGGCGCAAAGGAGGCATACGCTGGAAAAGGCGCCGTGACCGCTGTATTCCGAATCTGTTCACCGTTGCTCGAAGGTGGATGAGGGGACTGCTGGATATGCATCGAGGGATGAGCCACAAAATAAAAACTAGCATATTTTGGATCCATCTAGAAACAGGATAATTGAAGGTGTTTAAAAACTGATGAGATGTAAAAACTTTCTTCTGAATTCAAGTTATTTTACCTGTGGAAGAGCGGCATGATTGTAGTATACAGGGTATGTTCCAGGATGATTTGCCGTGGTATGATGAGCTTGAGCAGTCTGGAGAGGAGTTGCGGCACCCCTCGAGGAATATTTCGAACTAATAATTTCATTTACTCTATTGGCAACTGTTGCTAGAAACATGCGTTGTTCGAAGGTGAACGCAGGATGCCGACTAGCCAAAGTGTAAAGAAGGGAGACTTCTTCTTGAGCGTCCTTGTCTAGCTCTTCTAACCACGCCAAAGCTGGACTGTCCTCAATATCAGAAAGCACAGTGTAATACAAATTCGCCCCGTCATGATTCGTCGGAGCCAGCACGGAAATGTACAGGATCAGTTTCCGGCGCTTGTGATCATTTGCTATACACATTGACTCAGTCTCCTCTTCACTACTACATCCGATATGATTAGAAATTGAAGAGGTTCCCTTGCTGTTCCCTTTAGGTCCCGCACAATCATGACTATTTGAAGAAGGCTCATTGCATAAAGAATGGTCATTGTGATGGTCACACCCATGAAATGTATCTGCGGTTGATCCGGCTTGGCGTCCTTTAGCTTCCACGGAAGGAGTAGGACTAGGGCGATTGGCTGGTGATTCGCTGACTGAAAATTTCATTGCATATTTACCAGAATCAAAGCATTTTTTGCTCAACCATGCATAAATATGAACTTTTTAATTGCTCGTGCTCTTACAATTATTTGGGTGCATCAAGGGGTTGACGTACTGGGTTCCATTTGCTATGGTCCCAGTAGTCACTTCCCCTAAAGATTTTAGTAATTTCTTCTTGTCGTCAGGATTAGCATTGGCAAAAGAATTGGCTTTCGCTTCAGCATCACGAAGGCTTCCAAAATCTTTTCGACCAAGATGCTCTATTAGCGACCCCAGAAACCGTATCTCAAACGGCATGCTAAGATCTATTAGAGTGCACATTGCTTCTATCCGCATATGTGCAGAAAGACCCTGGAGACAAAATAAAATATTTTTTATTTTAATTTTGGGACAAATGCGGAGATTTTGGCATGCTGAAGGAGATAACCCCCTCCGGTACTCACCTGGTACCATTCTGCGACATCCTCCTTCAGCTGTCCAACCATCGTCTGCAAATACAAAATCCCGAGTTACCCTCATTTTGTTAGTTGTCATTTTGTCAGTTGATTTTGTCATTCTATCATATTTTTTTAAATAGAGGTTTAATTATGTGCTATAATAAATACTCACTGTGCGTTGCGCCGATCAAATCGTCATAGCTTTTGGGAATGCAGAATAATTAGATTGTTTGGACGAGAGTGGTGATCCCCTCAGTCCAAAAAATATTTACTTTCTGATCCAGTCGAAGCAGCAGTCATGCAGGATCATGTAAAAGGTCCTTGTACTGCGCTCTCAAAGTCTCAGTTTTTAGATCAGTAAAATGTAGGCCCTGCCCCTCCTGCCCTTGCACACAGACTTCCAGAGTGAAAACCCCGTACAATGAATCAAGTTACCCACTGAACAATTCTGACTAAAAATAATATTCTTGATAAAATATGTATGCGCTGACAAAAATGACTCGATAATGTAACTGGAGTTTTTCTGAATTCACAGTCTCAAAAATGTAAATTTAAAACTACGGTTTAAAAAATTAAATCAATGTTAAATCTTTTGTGCATTGTAGGAATTTTCTGAACAATTTTGCATAAAAAATATGTATTCAATTGTTTTACAAACAAATACGTAATCAGAAAAATCGATTGCTAAAAAGCTAAAATGTCTTTGTTAAACCCTCAGACGGATGTAGTTGTAAATGTCAGAAGACAAACCTGCCCAAAATATTATATTATGTAAGACACTTTTCGAGGAAAAGATACCCTGGTGGACTCTACAGCTTTCAAACAAGTTCTATGGTATAACTTGCATCCCTACCAAAAATAAATCTACCATTAATAAAAAAGAAACTGAAAGCTGCACTATAACTAATTATTGCTTCAAGACTAAACTTCCCCACCCTCACAAGAAACTTTTGACTTGATAGAAGTCACTAAAAAACCAGTGTTCCTTCCCAAATATTTTCTCGTCCCGAAGAAAACTACGAGAGAAAGTTAATCGTCTTCTTCTTAGCTCCTCTACATTTTGCTCAAGTTGAAGAGACAGGGCCAGAGACTTTCATAGTTATTGCTTCGGATTTGTAAGGGTTGATGAAGAAGATGCCGAAACAGCTGCAGTGTCCTTTCCTTTTAGCTTGATGTAACAAAGAAATGCTCCACCACTTTACCCATCAGGCGAGATCTTCAACAGTAGTAAATCTGCCATAAAAATAAAAAAATCCTTTAATGTGTTAATCGCCCATTCTAAATTGGCTCTTTTTTATGATGCATAATTCAGCATCGTCAATATCATTGTCCTCTGCATTCCTGAGCAGTAAAAAACAAAATTGCTACTTTATTTTTTTCTATTTATTGTTGAATTTTTGCCATATGATTTCGTCACACCTTTCACCTGTTTCCTCGAGAAAATTCTTATCCTACAACCATGTTATCAAAACATGAAATCCACTGGTAAACAAAAACACACGCTTTGAACAGGTGGCTTTATTAGTATTTGTTGCAGAAAATATGCAAAAAGTTTACTGCAATGTATTAATTTCAAAAAATTTAAAATCCTTTCACTCAATACTTTTTCTTCTTTTCATCGGCATAATGCCTTTTCTGGAATTAGGTGCAGTGCAAAACATGATACACTTTTGCAGCACAAGTCTGTGTTTTTATGGTGGTGGTGCACAAAACAAGTGCATAGTATTTTTTCACATATAAAGAATCTGTGCAAAATATTCGTCTACTACTCCGATTCCCTTCTAGACATTGCATTCTTTGTATTTCCCCATCTAATCTCCTTTTTTACTTTTTACAACTGACTCACTTCTCAAATTTCAATGAAGGCTTATCGACATCAACACACACCAAAAGACTAAACAGCCAGACAATGTGAAACAAAGTCGGTTTTTTCTCTCTTTCATTAGTGCAGGGGATTATGTACAAATAAAACTATTTGGTAATGAATCCTGTAGTAAATGTATACCATTTATTAACGATTTTTCTCTTTGTCCATTAAAAGAAAATTGAAACTTCACGTAAAAAATTTATATATGTAGCTCGTAGATGGAAATGTGTACTTTTTCTCTGCCCTATCCTCATTTTGGAACCTTAGGTACTAACTGCAAAATGTGAATGTGAGAAAAGTGGTGGTGTGGTGGTAATCCAATTGCAAACACGCTGTTTCTCTCCCTTTCCTCCTATTCCGCCTTGCGCCATAGCCCGTGCCGATTTCGAAAAAAATATGTTATTTCAGCTCATTCTAAAAACATGCTTCTTCCAATAAAGAACAACCACTGTAACAACTGCTTACATATATATATATTTATCTCGTGTTGAAACAAATCTTTGAGGAACAACAGAGGAAGCACTAGTAATTTAGGAAAAATACTTACATTAAACAGTTCTCTCTCTGCCGACTTTTTTTGTTCTTTTTGACTAAAAAATATCTTTATTTTTCACACTTCTTCTTCTCATCTCATATTATCATTATTATCATCATCCGTGATGTGATGCTCTTTTCGAGAAATAGTGAGAGAGAGAGAAGAACTTTTTTATGTATTATGCGTAGTGCACTTTATACCAGCGAAAATGTAAATGTGCACTAAAAAAATCCAATACTCAAAAAATCCACCATAGAATCGCTATAGTGGCTCTCTTGATCTATTAGTTCACTATAGAATAAAAAAAAGTGAGTGAGAGACAAGATCTCTTGAAAAAAATCAGCAGGCTTATTTACCATTACCACTACTATTCCTCTTTTTCAGGAATATTGAATATCATCCACACACAATGTGATGATGAGAATGAGGAGATGAAGAAAATGGAATAATATGGAATTGGCTATATCTATTGGAAAATTCTCGTCTACTACGTGCACACATACCATTCATATAGGTTCTTGTGGGTAATGTGCTGGTTGAATTGAGAGAAAAAAATTAGTGCAACAAAAACATGGGTAGCGAAGGAAGGCAGGCAGGCACATTTTACGTTGACTTCAGTTTACTCACACGACAAGACATTATACTTTTCTGTGTAAGTAAAGTGTACATTTTCCTAACTCTGTCCGTCAGTTTTTTAGGGGAGTCCGTTCTCCTCCTCATGATGATGTTGTAGTAAAGAAGTTGTTGTAATGAGCAATGGTGTAGTAGTAAAAGAGAGAATAGGAACAACAAACACACGACTCTCTCGCCTTGTTTCGATGTAATAATCGTGTACTTCGCTACAAAGTTTGGAGAGAGATGGATGAAAAGTCTCTGAAATATTCCATGATATAAAGAAATTGTTTTTCTGAGAGAAATTCGTACCATGTATTTCATGAAATAATGTGAGAAGAGGAGAGCAGCTTTTCTTCTCGCAACTCGCCTTCAGGTTGAAAACAGGAAGAGCCCATGTAATGTACACGAAATATTTTACATAGATTCATTCATATAAACGCGAGCACCCAGTCTAACATTGCATTTTTATTGTGGAGACGGTGACATTATTGCATATTGCACCAGGTATAAAAATATAATGCTGGAGGTCCAGTTTCATATATGAGGAGAATTTAAGTGGCTCTCATACAGAGACATTGAGATTACATTGAGACTCACTCACACTCCTTCTTTCAACACTAAAGTGAGAGCAAACAAATAGCAGCAGCACCCAATGCCCTCCTATTGCTTGTTTCCTTTGAAGTGTGAAAAAGTTTTCAAATGGTAATTATTCCGTAGGAGCCGAGACCCGAGGAACGGCATACATTGCATTTGCATATAGAGTTAATGGACATAGAGACAGAATAAACTGATTGAAAAACGTTTTCACTCTACTTTTTTTACTATCTCTGCTACTTTGTCAATACATGGTTGACGAGAAAAGGAAGACGAACAGAATTACAAATATAGGAAGGGCCATTCAGACTGTACGCGGGGTTCAGTAAAAAAACAAGCTCAGTTTGGGATAATATAAGATCCGTACAGAAATTTTCCACTTGCGATGAAACAAAGTTTGAGGAGCGATGTAAATACTATCACCAAAGGGCTATTATTTGCATCATCTTAATCCACGCACCGAAAGCCCCTTTTATTTCACCGAGTTTAATACTTTTGCATTCCCCTTTCGCACTATCCTTTACATCCTGGTGCTTTACCATCAGTCTCATCCTTTCAAAGAAAACCTGTGATCCTGTCCATTCTGGGATACACTGCACCTTTTTATTTCTCTCTTTCCCTGGAATCTGGAGTTCAGTTCGGTGGCTACGCAGAGAGACCTACTGGTCACAGCAAATGTGAGTGAGCACGTTTTTCCGCTGTATTGCAAGGTCTAAAGAGCATACTCAAACGTTAGGTGGCATTAAAGGATTTTGATCGTGATAGTGGCTCTTCTGGCAGACTTCATGTTGTGGATATAATGTCCCATCTATTGTCTACGGATTCTATGAAACATAGTTTTTTTGCAGTCCGCATACTTTTTACAACTCACACATATGCATCGCCCACAATCCACTTTTACCCACAGGTCCTATAAGATGGCCAAAAAAAGGATTTCATATATAAAATGAGGCATTACCATCACCTACATGATATACCTATGTAGATACATCACCAATATATACATTGGGTAATGGTGAAGACAGTTCAGCTCTGCGCTGTGCTATCGAGTTGAGTTGCCACTCCAGAGAGAAGAATTGCAAAAGTTTGCAGAGAAAAACTGAGTATGTGATTGAGACAAAAGCTTGAGGTTTTTGGCTGTTGCGTAATTAGTACAATTTGCCTCAGATGCACAGGTTGCTGCATGGCTCTTTTTTTATGTAACATCACCTTTATAAATCATGAATGACTCATGTGTATTTAAACGTTTTTGCCAAAAATAATAACGAATCTGACAAATTTTACTACATCTTCAATTATTGGAAAGTGAAAATTGAGGAACGAAAGATGTAATTACAAAATTGTTGCGTAAAAAGATTTATCAACTGCATACAATGAAGACATATTGAATGGTACTGGGGCATTATGTATGGGTGTGTATGTTTACTATATTTCGAAAGGACTTTGAAACGGAGGATAGGTAATAGGTACTAACTGATAAATAAGCCAACAACAACTTGAAAGAAAGTATTTTCCACGTTCGTAAACGCTTATTCATTGAAATTCTTGTCTTCCTCAGCACTTTTTAATGATACGGTGCAGAGAAAGATTCTAAAGGTTCGTAAAAGTACAAAATGATTTATGGGCACAGCCCAGCAATTACCTCTCCAGCCTACTATTTAAGTATTTACTACCTACCCTAACACTTTTTTTTCACTCGCGCTTTAACGAACATACAAAAGTGCACTTGGAAGTTTAATGCAATTTTTTCGTACCCATTCAATCACCCTATCGCAGAATATGTGTACAACTTAATGAATTTTTATGTCATGTTTTTGTGCTTTAATGACATTTATGGACTATGAACGGACCTTTTTATGAGTAGATAAAAAAGGATAAACAAAGCAGAAGTGAACAATGACTTCATTGATGGGCCGTTCTCACTTGCCATTTCATTCATTCATTTTTATGAAACTCGAGCTTGCCATTCTCCACTCCGCCCAGATAACTGGCGATGGGAAAATGCGGAAGATATCTACGCGCGGCTAAACTTGAGCGGTAATTCAGAAGTCTGTCCCATTGAAGAACGATTCCTGACACTTAAATTTTTATGAAGTCATTTTAACTCGATTTGCAGAAGGAAAGGAAATGACATCAAAATACACCACACTCAATCTCTAGCATTCAGGGTGATGTTTTGCTGTAGTTAGCTTCAGATGTAAGATAAGATGCAAACTCTGCTATTTTCGTAAGCACCCTGATTTCCATTTAGGTTCACCAACACAATGTCACTTTTGTGATGGGACTAGACTAAGAGCTTTCATTTTCATGGTTTAATTTTGATAGGACCAAGGAAGACTTTTTTGCCTCATCGCCAGTTATATAATATGTCTGGTGTATTTGCATGATTTTAGTGGAAAACTGATTTGCAAGTTATAGTTTGTATGGTTAGTTATGTAATGTATGTATATTGAACAAAAATACACGTGTAATAAAACGCACAACTGTCAAAAATGTCTTGATAATTTCCAGGAATGCATGCACGGAAAGAAGTCTGTCTCGCCGACGCCATACTTTACTACATGTCAAAAGAACAATTTAAAATAGAGTAATGACTTTTTGGATTTCACTAACTTACCTACGTACATTATCTGGCATTACATTTAAAAATAAATCTCTGACTTCAAACTATGTATTTAATTTACTCATCTCAATCTATTATATTTATAATATTTTTTGATGCAAATGGTAAAACTTTTGCCACGATTACAAAAATGATGCAGTTTATGTCATACATAAGTCAAGCGAATGGAAAATCCAACGTGATGTATCTTTAGCAGTCCTATGCCTTCCTCTATTGTATCATTAAATTTTGAAAAAGCAAAATTCACTGGACGTTACTAGAACTAAAGTGCAAAGTTCAATTCCTTTCTCTTTGCAGCAGGAATTAAAATCGAACTGCAATGAAAATTACACAACGTATTTTCAATTTCGAAACAAAGCAATGCTGGGACGATGAGAGTAAGCCGAATTGAATTGCTGCACGAAGATAAACTTGGTAAACTTGTTATTAACATTAGCACGAGTTGGTGGAAAAGAAAAGTAAGTATGTACAGGTACCCTTGCTTCAAATTCAACGCTTCTGGCAAATCCGTATATACGGTCACAACCCGCATGCACTACGAGTCATTGAGTGCTGAAACCAAGCGGCAGCTACTAGGGTTGA
>JAHZMY010003596.1:0-38456 GCA_027743915.1 Seira sanloemensis
AACTTTTCATGCTCTTTCAAATGAGCTATTGCTCGTAAAAATCGGGCGCGGAGCACATCGTGCACTCTCATTGTAAGTATTTGACAATGTAGGTATTTACTTGCAAGACGTGGGAATCGTACGTCTCTCAGCGCAGAATTTCTGAATTAGTAATGTTTTTACATACATATTTTTTATCCTTCTACAGTCATGACTTTCATAAAGCTCTGAATACAATACAATTATTGAATCCTCTATTCTTACACAAATATCTCCGTCCAACTCTTCCAGAGCCCACTACGTGATTTTTGGCAGACGTAACGCATTACTTCAAGCACATTATGTCTTGGTTGTTGAGCTCACATTCAACTTTATGAAGTTGTGAGAGAGAGTGTATTCAAAATCAATTTTCATGGAAAGCTCCAGTGTCTTAAGAACAGCCACCAAAATCATCTCTAATTCTTTCGGAACGAAGATTGTCAGCATTGTTTCCTAAAAACACATTAGGTATGAAAGAGCACACATCGATCGAGTATCATATCCTCAATACTCCCACAGTTTTTACATTCCCCTGATGAACTTCCATGAAAAGTACTTACTTTTGTCCTCTCTCTTCTCTCTGTGGCCTTCCATATTCAATCGTGTGACACGTCTTCAGCTCCATCCCTAGGAAAAAAATATTTCTTTTAATGCATTAAATCCTTGTCTATTTTCTTTCTGGTTTACGAGAGAAGAAAAGGACAAGAAAACTTCTTTTGTCTCCACTTCCACTCCGGAGTCTTCCTTGGAAACAGGAGAGGGAAATCAGTTTCCTTTCCTCTCTGTGCATTGATCCATACTCACTCACTTTTGTAAGAATCTCCGTAAGCTTGTAACATTCCACACGAGTATTTTCTCACGGAAAAAGGATGGGCAACAATGCTCCTGCTTTTTATCGCTTCCCTTCTTCCTCTTCCCCGTCTCCTCCTCAATCCCACCGATCTTGAGGCATGAGAAGGAAAAAAAGTGGAATTTGCTAATGTAATATGAGATAAGAACCGCAGAAACACACACACACTTGCACACAAACCGACAAAAGAATGGCTTGTGTCAGACTTATAGCCTTTGAGTGGCCCTTGCAATGACGGCACATGTTGGATGCACTGTTGAGCCCAAATTCCTTTTTGATTTACCTATTCACTTACACACACACATACCCACGAGAGGAGAAATCCAGAGTAAAAGTAAAAGTGCGATTTAGAGAGAAAGAAAAAAAGAAAAGTAATGAAAGGTGTGGGTGTCGAAAGCTTTGGGATAAAGTTGTTAGCAGAAGTAAAAGCTGAGCTCAGCCACGCTCAACTTATTTACTCTTGCCTTAAGGAGATTCAATATGGCTTACTTTTTTTCCTAGAATTCTCTCACACTCTGGAGGGAAAAGGCAGGAAAAAAAGTATTATGATGTGTGGCTGTTGAAGCGCAGTCGTGCAGATATGGGTACAAGATAGTTAAATGAATCTTGTATTAGGCACGTGTTACTCTTTTCTCGGCTCTTGTTTTCCTTCACATTTGGAGTAAACCATGGAAATCTCATTGTGAGTGCAGTGATCCTTGTGTGGGATAGATATATAAATATTATACGGTGCTGCAACAAAATAACCGCAGCCTCTTTTATCCTCGCACACAACTTTTCTTTGCTGTAATTTCTCATTTTTCTGAGCGACTTCACTATGACTGGCGATTGTATTAGAACTGATGTGAAAGTGTGCGTTTTTTTGGAGCTGAAGAAGAAACCACACGAAGCATTTTTTCTTTGTCTTTTACCAAAAAAAACTCGATGCTTTCATACATTTTGTAAGTAGATGTATTTTTTTGGATTTGCTTGATTGAATACACGAGTAAAAAGGTGGAGGGAAAGTGGGCGTGTTCCGCGAAAATTTCTTTTTAGTCACTTGAGAGCATGTAATGAAGCCATCGTTTCTGTCGCAATTTGCTTTTTTCTCTCTTCCTTCAACTTATAATTACGGTTTTTCCCGGCGTGTGAGACAATTCGTGTTAAGGATTGCGACAAAATGGATAAAGTCCTAGCTTTAATGTTTAACCGCCTCCGTATATGTATACTTTGTTCTGAGCCATGATTTACATGGAAACGTGTACAGCGGACGATGTCGTGTTCGGGAGTAAGTGAAACTGATTTCCTCTCCTTCCTCCATTCACGCGTTCCTCTGATGATGAAATATGAATGATACGACAGGAGAGTAAAAAAAACTCGGCGTGTGTGAGTTGCTCAATTGCTCTTATTTCATTATTGAGGACTAAACGACACTATTGGGAAAGAGCTCTCTCATTCTCCTCATACCCTTCTGCCGGGAACTAATTATTGACGCTGTTGTTCCAAATTTCTTTTCACAACTCCAATCCTCCTCCAACATTTATAGTGGTTTGGGATCTTTGTCGTTTGATATGCGTCTAGGGAAATATGAAATGCAAGGACATGAGATCCGAGCTCTCTCCAAGTGTGTGGGCATGTATGAAGCAAGGTATGTACATATTTGCAAAACTTTCACAGTCCTCCTATTTTTTTCTAAAAGGGTTTTGCTCCGAGTCATGACTCTTTTGCATAACTTGAATAGACTCTCGATTTCCAAGAACTGTACTCATTTGCAATACATAATTAAAAAGTCATTTCTGACCTGATGCAGGGAATCACGGAGAGAGAGAGAGTGTGTATAGTGCTCCCTTCTCATCAATGCAATGGGTGAAATGAGGTTTACGACGACATAAAAATAAAGCATAATTACCTATAAGGGTTGAATACCGAGGGATAGAAACAAAAAGGAAAATGGGAAAATCGCAGTTGGAGTCTCGCAGAAAGCGCTCGTTGCTAAAAGCCATTTCAAATTGCGCTCTTTTCTCCTCTCACCTTCGAAACTCTCTCTCTCTCTCTCTCTCTCGCTTCTTTGTCGACTCTCGGTGTGTCTCGTTAATTTTCTTTGACACAAGATGAAGCCCTCAGCTCGTTAGTATTTTTTTACTGGGAAAAATATTTATACATACTTAGGTACGTAAAGTATCAGGGAGGAGTGAGGAGTGTGAGATGTCTTTATGCAAGAGTTGTCAAAATATTTAATTATGCATATTTCCCCCCTGAAATATATAGTGCTAAACAAGCGCTAAAGGAGAATGGAGCAGAAAAAATGAGCACAAAAGGAGGGTCTGAATAAAAAAACAACAGCAATAATATACACATACACACACACGTGAAGAAGAAAAAAAAGTTTTTTTTCGAGAGTGTGTGAGATGTAAAGGGTTAATGAGATTCGTAAGTGTAGTATGTATTTACATGTTTCACCTTTGATAGGTGGAATGTAGGGCATGGATTCTGCTCTTCTCGGGCGAATTCCACTTTTAACAGTCTTTTTTACGGGGATGTGTGTGTGTGTGTGTTTGTACTCATAAAAGAACACGAAAACAATATGCTTTGTACCTCCTCCGCCTTGTTTCTCTTTTTTTTTTGAAGCCGTAACTTTCAAGGATGAAGTAGGTCTAGAAGAACATTTGGAACATGGATTGTTTTCACTTTTTTAGCCCACCGTGACTACATTCACTGAAAAAGAGAGAGAGAGAGGAAGAAGATGCGCATTTTATTTTTTTTCTAGTTTTTGTAGTTTGTGGAGGCCTCTCGGTGTGGCGGCAAAATGTTAAAATGTTAGACTTGCAAGGATTTTTTCCTTTCATTCATTCTTTCAGTAGTATTTTTTCCGCTCAGAAGCGGCACATTTGTAGGCGTACAATTCCCAGTTCCTATTTGCATGTCCCACAGGTTTTAATTATTCAGAATGGAACAAGAAGTGGAGAAGAGAAAATGCAGTTGAGTAGGTAGATACATTTTTTCTTTCTTCTCTCGACTATGCGACACTTTACAATTCCCAGGAACGTCAGTGATGAAGGCAAAGGAAAGTTTTTGTGCGAGGCTACGAAAAAATTTTTTTTTGCGTAGATACGGGAAAAGAGATAACATGTTGTATTTTTTGAAAAACATTTTTAGGATTTGTGCGTTGTCTCTCTCTCTCTCTGTGGCAGTAGTCAGCCTCAGATTTTCGTAGGTGAAATGCGTCTCGTGAAATCTCCGCTCCAACTTCCGCATTGAATATGATACGTATCAGTAGGAAAAAGTTTTAAAACGCCTAAAAATTGACTAATTCTCTTTTTTTAAAAAAATCAACCAAAATGTTGTGATTTTTTTTGCTAATGGAAAATGTGTATTTTGTCTTCAACTCATTTCATAAATAAACAAACAAGGCGCATAGTTTCAGATTTCGGAAATGTGAGCATAGTTTTTCTCTTACTCTCTCCACACGCACACACAATGTAAAATAATACATTTTTTGGCTGTGGGCATTTACCTCTGAACAAAGTCATTTCACGGAGGCAGAACAAAAAAGAAATTTCTCTCTCTCTCTCTCTATCCAAAATGTAAACTGGGAAACAAGCACAGCTCCCCATTATCATTAACAACACCACTGGCAAAATCGACATTGGAGACTTCCATCCTTCCACCTCCCGGCTCACTCGCTCACCCCATGCTGCTCCCGGTTCCTTTTACCCCTGCTCATGTTCTCCTGTAATTTTCACACACAGAGTCAAAAATGAATGAGGGTTTTACTCAAAAACCTCATGGATGCTCTAATTAACGGCAGGTCAACCACAAATAACATTAATTTGGAATTGCCTCTTCCATTACTTTGATATGTGCTTTGACTTGACTTTGTATGTGTGTGTGTGTGACCATGTCTACATGAAGCTGGCTTCTGCGAGTCTCATTCTCACCGACTTCTGTCCTCACCTTGTCTGATGAGAGTTAGTTTTTCCTTCTTTTTATTAGTGTATGAGCTTCAGTTTTTTTTTTCAAAAAAATATTTATATACTATATAGTTTTTGGTAGCAACCACCACCTCCTGTGTCACTTTCCGCTCTGCAGTCGATGTCGTTTCTCCGTCCTGTAGGAATATACACAAACGAAAATTAAAATGACTGACAAAAGAAGCAACAGTGCAAAGCCAGTTTTTCGTCAGTTTCTCCTCGAGGCGGTTAATATTTTCAGCACTGGCACTCTGTTGCTGCCTTCAGAGAAGTTTTTTCTTCTTCTTCTCCGCCTTCATTATGTGAAATGGCGAAGTGAAAAAAGTCCTTTTCTCGTAGTCGTTCTCCCCGTGTCCTCTCTCTCTCTCTCATTTCTGATCCTTTTCACTTTGATGCTGTGTGTGCTACATGTTATATGTTGGCTCTTTCTCTTCTATGAAAACTCGGTCTCTGCCTTTTCGTTTTGCTCTCATTTCCACTTGTCAAGTATAAGACTGTGAATGGAGTGCTAGATGAGGAGGCTCTGGTAATTTATTTTTTTTTCAAGAGGAGGAACCCTTGAGTGATGATTACTTCTGTGAAAAGACTGTTTTTCAAAGTGGTCCACGCAGAACAATAGCATGAAAAGTTGACAAAGACAACGGAGAGATGATTATCATGGTAATGACTAATGACAAAATGTTCACCAAGTCGAGGACTGGATGATGAGGATGGCCATGCTCTTGATTTCTTGAGAAGGACTAATGTGTGTTCACGACCATACAGAAAGTAATTATTGCGCTTAAAGCCCGACAACACACACACACACCGCACACCGTTTTACTTCAAAATGCGTGCTTTCTTGTGGTATCTTCACCGCGTCACCTCATCTCGTATAATGTGAATTTGTTTTGTGCTGCCTTGAAATCATTTCAGACTCCCTGCGTCGCGAGAGATAATTAATAGTTTATTTAAGGAATGTGTGTGTGTGTGTGTAAATGTGTGCCTTTTAAACTTTTCCGAGAATTCATATCATGTTAAGTCAGGTGAATTATTTTTTACGACAATATTCGTACATTGTGAAGAAGAGCAAAAAAAACTTTTCTCGACGCTAAAATCATTTTGATGTCTCTCCGCTGATGCTGATGGAACCAAACAGGTGGCTTTGAGCTTTTAACGTTTTAACACAGTCTCCGCTATTTATTTGAGCCTTAGTCTCTTTCTCTGAAGAGGCGAGTTAAATGAGACAAGTCCAGAAAAAACCTACCTAATCCTGTAGGTATAGACACCCAGGTGGTGTGTGGCGTAAATTGCTTTTGTGTGTCCTGGGAATAGGATAATGTTGTACTCATGTGCTCCACTAAACTCACAGTAGACTTTTCCTCCACTTTTTCTTGAGACCAGCCTGAAGGAGAAGGAGAAGAAGAGAGAGAAAAAAGTTTCCTTTGAGAGAGACTTCCATGTCTGCTGCCACTGCCTAAGTAAGTAGGCACAATGGTGATTTTACGTTTTGATACGACTCATCATCATCTCTTATCTATATCCCTAAACACACAAGGAAGGTCTCGTCGAGATAGGCTGGCTTTATTTTACGACCCTTGTCTCATTCCTCCTGTTAATCATTGGGCAATTTATTGACCTCCTTTTTCTTGGCTCGACACGATGGCAAAAAATATTTTTGCTACAAATTACTCTGTTTATGCATATCTCGGAGGGAGAGAGATAAGATAAGGCAAATTTGCTTATCTGTGGAGGCTACTTAAATCTAAAAGGTTTTGTCTCTTGGGAGATGATTAAGGAGCTATAAAGAAAGAAGAGTTTTTAATTTTATTGAGAAACACCAGGAGTAAAAAACTATTCTCTGGTTTTATCAGTTTTTTTTTCTGAAAGAGAAGGAGATGATCGATGAAGCTTGTAACAAAATGCCAGTGCGACCCAAAACAATTTATGCACATAAAAATGGATGATTGTGTTACATGATTCGTCTGCAGAAAAAAATATATATAATGCGCATTAAAAGTCAAACATTTTACTCGGAATGAGGAGTTGGGTGCCAGCGTGAACTTTAAGATGCATGTAATTTTTACGACGTCTCCGATGTCAAGAGAACATGTTGATTCAGCGGTTCACTCAAATATCTCCACTCTCAAATTGCTAGAAAACAACTTGTGTCAAAAAATGGATGGGAGACGGGAGACGAGTGAGAGAAAAAAACTGGAAAAAAATATATATATCATTCTGGCTTTGTTATTATAGCATTCCATTCAACAGTGAAATGAGTTTGTTTTTTTCCCTACACTCGAGTTGATCTAACAATTAAGCCATAATATTTTACTGCAGCATTGTGTAAACATAACAAGATGAGATATACATAATATATTTTATTTTGTCGACTTGTCACGGAATGTCGTCAGAAATGTATTTTTTTCTAACAAAAATCTCTTTCTATTTCTGTCAACAGACTGACTAGGATCTACCGTGGAATGGATTGGCCATTCAATCATCATTCCAAAGCACGACCAACTGTGTTTCCAAGACGAATATGTTGTATCGTAATTTTAACCCTCATTTCTGGATCCCTTGAGTTCATCGCAGGCGCGGGGGCCGACTCAAGTCCTCCTGTTGCCGATGTCGAGGATTTGTTCAAAGGTAAGAAAAAAAAACTTTTTACATCTTTTCCCTTATTATTAAAATGCAATTTCACATTTAAATCACGTCCTCTCACCGAGCTTCTGTAAACCACTGGAGAGTGTTGAATTTGATTTCCCCCACCAGAATATTTTTTTTCTCTTGTGTCTTCCCTAATTTCCCCGTAAATTCATCTTTCCGTGAAGCAATTCAAAAAAATACTACTTTGAAGTCAAAGTGAAGGTATTGAGAGTAAGTCTCGTCAAAGCTTCTATTTTCATTTGTTTCTTTAAATACTCTCTCTTTCTTCTGCGTGCTTCGAATAGGCAACGTGTGTGGAAGTGTGTGAGCTTTTTTGAATAGGACTTGGCTGCAAGAGCACTCATCCACTGAGAGACCAACACACTTGCAACTTTTTTTCCATGGTGTCTCCAACTGGAAAATGGAAATATAATGGGGGTCAACAGGCGTAAAAGGGGAAAGAAAGTAGATAAATTCTTCCAGGGAAAGGGAGGAACACTCAAGACTTTCTCGTATTTTCCGCTAGACCAAAAAGACCAAGTCAAAATCAGAAATAGAAACATTGAGCAGAAAGCAGAAGAAGAGGGAAAAAAACAATAGAAAGAAGAGCAACTTTTTTCCCTTTTTTTTGCTACTTTCAATGAATGCAAATGCCACGGCACAAGAGAATCATTTTGAGATATGGAGATCGAGACTGATGTCTACACACGCGGTAGGGAAAAGCACAAAGGGAAGTAAATGAAGGCTTGTTGCCAAAAAAATTATGAGTCCTCTCTCTCTCCTTTTTCATTCTAACTTCTTGTAAGAGAGTTGCCCAACTTCACAGCGGAGCGGGCACTGAGCACCACCCTTTCTCTTAAAATTCAGAAGACAGCCAGGCAAAAATGGCTTTAGAATAACACACGGCTTTTTACATCCACACTGTGTATGTATGTATGCATGCACGAATGAAATTTTTAATTCCAAGAATGGACCAGTTGAAGAAGAAGCGACATTCATGGGAAAAGGACATGCCTTCCACGAAAGCACAAGAGTCCATATGCATAATACGCAAATGATAGTAATGGTGATGGCACAAATTTCCTTCCCTCTGCAACACCGTACCAAATTATACACTTTTTCCACCAAAAAAATATTAGAAAGAGAAAATTATTACACGGAGGGAAAAGGGAAAAAGGACAACAAAATGAATGGGGGGAAGGGGAAAAGTTTAATATTTTCTTTGGATTTACATGACTCTCTCTCACTCTTTCTCTCTCTCTCTCTCTCTCTGAAGGAGAAAGTCGTCTTTCCAAACTGTATTACATTATGGCATGCATAAATGTAAATCAAGGGCTGCATCTGGGAAGTGAGTTCTCCTATTTCTCTCCGTGAAAGGCAAACTTGGAAGATCTAATGGTGAATAGGGGGAGGAGAAAGTGACAGTTTTGCCCTTTCTTTATTTCTTCTGCCTTGTATTTACTTAAAAGTGTGCACGGCTCTGGACTTTCCCAGACTGCAGCCGGGGCTCTAATGGATGCACCTAATAATTGAAAGAAAAATATGTTGGCCTATTGTGTGTCTCCCCGCGACTTTCCTCGCAGTTTCTTTGGACACGACGCACTTTCTTCCTTCCACTTCTCTCTTCCGTTTGGCAATGCATAACAATGCAAATATCCGTTTCCCTGTATGGAAAAAGACAAAGAAAAATTGGATACTTTTTCTCTCCCTGCCATCAGCACTTATACATTATGTGCATTTATACGTATAGGCTCGTGTGCTAATGCAAGATAAAGGATGGAGACTATTTATACTCCCCAATATAAAATGATGTAGGAGAAAAGGGCAAAAAGCATTTTCTCTTCTTTTCCCCAACTCACAAATTTATTTCAGGAAAGTATCATCTTGTTTCTACTTCCGCTTGCCGAGGGAATGAGTGTAAAATAGCGCGCTTTCTCCTTTCGTACTCTCTTTCTCACGACTCCTTTCACAGGAGTATAAATGAAGTAGGGAGAAGTGGACGTTGACTTCACTTTGGCTTCATGGGAAATTCTATTATGCTTCCACCACAACTTACTTTACCGTGGGAGAAAGGATATGTAGTATGGAATGATGTAAGGTGGAAGTGATTTTTTCCCTTGTCTTTTGCCCACTCTCCATATTTATATTTCTCTACCTGCGTAACTTTTTTTTCTGCGTGAGCATGTTCATGTCTGCCTACCATTTTTAATCATTCCCTTGAAAAGAGTGAGATGTTTGCAGGAGAGAAGAGAAAGAAAAAGAGGAAAAAACCCGAGTTATTTTTTCTGCTGTGGAAGTGTACGCATAATATTTGGTGTGGCACGTCATTTTTCTTAATCGCAAGATTTGAGAAAAGAACGAGAGGGTTTTTCCCTTCCCTTTTTGTCTGTATCTTGTAATGGTCATATTTGCCTTTTTTCCTTTCGAATTTGCCGTATTTGAATTTTTTCCACTCTCTCACTCGCATTTCTCAAAAAATATATATAAGTATTCCAATTCCAAGGAGCAAGGTTCGTCTGCTATGGAAAAAAATATATTGCTTTCAGCTTGGAATTTAGGAATGGCACCCCTGAGAGTCCTGTTAATGGTCTGAGATTGCCAGTAACTGCTCTTTTTTTCCAAAATATCATAGAGCCTCCTTATACACTTATTCTTTTTCTCTCGCTTTTTATAACTTGTTCCATTCCGGTTTTTGAATATTAGAGAAGGAGGAAGAAAAAGGCCTTTTTTTCATGTAGATATTTACATCACACGGAGAAATGTGAAGCAGGCTCTGAGAAGCTCCAGAACATTAGTCAGCTTTCACATGCAACATTTACTTGTAGGCTTGACTCAGGACGCCACTTAATGCTGTGAGACAGCGTGAGTCGAGTCAAGTCACTAAGTCAACAAGATGCTCCTTCTCTCCATGTGCACTTGTAATACTCTCGGAGGGCAATATTTTGACCTGATATTCTTGACATTGACAGTTGAATGCGGTGTAATACATTGTAGCATCAAGGCTCTGAGAATCAAGGCTGGAATGACGGTCTTGCATTCCACCACCACCACCACCCTTTTCTTCTTGTAATGCTTCTCATTTCCCAAAGACTGCAAAATTTCACAGTATGAAATAGTACAATATATATGTAATATTTTTCCTCTGGCTTTTCTAAGCCCTTTGGTAAACTTGAAAGTTTTGGAGGAGGCTAGGAAATGGGGGAGGATGGAGATAACGTTGTCAGAATTTATGAAGTGTCTGATGGAATCACTTCATCAGCAACACTAGTAATCTCCTTTTCGGCCTCTCGCTCTCCCCCTCAACATATAATTGAAACATTGATTGCATCATCAAACAACACTTTCCATTCATTCAGGAAGGAAAAAAAATTGAGAGTCGAGAGTCGAGAGTCATGGTGGAAATCACAGGGAACTGGGAAACGGACTGCTTTTTTAAACAAAGTGACAATTTAGACTCTAACAGATTCAAGGAGCTGTGTGCAAGTGACGTTAAACAGATGCAGTGATTCATGGGCTTTTTTTTGTCCAGGCACTGCTTAAAATTACGATGGAAATGAGGAATAGTAGTAGCATATGGACAAAGAGGAAATTGACTTTGCGTAAATACTCTCATCGTTTTTTTTTCTTTTACCGTCCCGTCAACTGAACCGAGTTTGAATTCAACTTTGAGCGAAATGAACTCACGGTGTACAATTATTTGGCAAAGTTCACGTTCGATTTAATCATCTGTTGGGTAGGGGAAAAAAATGGACTGTATGACCTGCTAAGGTTATGTCCTCATGAATATAAAAAAATATCTGTGTGGGAGTACGGACGAACGAACAACCTTTTGTTCATTTCCTTCGCTCCATTGTTTCCCCGGAATGTGTATAAATTGTACCGAAATATGAACAGAAATGGAGGTTCGCAATAGCCTCGGAAATTTTTCATGTTATTGTGTCGTCACCAGATTCAGCCCGAAATTCTTCTTTCTCCCTCTTCCCAAAAAAAGCTTGTGTTTTTTTTTTGTGTACGAGCCCCCACCACTCTCTTTTCCTCTCCCCTCATAATCTTATTTTGGAGAAAATTTTAATGGTGTAGAGATGATTTGAGTGGAGAGGAGGTGGAGAGAGCCAGGATAATAATAGTTACGGTGGGTTGGCTCCGAAAGGCATGGTAGCGGGAGCCAAACTAGATATTATATGGCGGTGAAGGTTAAGGATCGAGATTTACTGATAACGTTTTTGTCTACTTCCACTTTTTGGAACTCTCTGCAAGTTCATGAGCGTATGATATATTATATACTTTTTTTGCGTTTCCATTCACTCACTCTCCTATTTTGAAAATTTGTTTCCGCCTGGAAAGGTCATAGATAGATGTGATGTATAATGTAGTGCACAATAGCCTTCCTCTTTCCTCTCCATGCGTGAGCTGGCATCCCCCTCTCAAACCAAAAGGGAAAAAAAACTTGGCGATATGCATGTATGTACACATTTATTATGTATTTTCTGGATGGTAGTGGTCCTTTTTTTCTGCGCTGCATTATTCCAAAATAAAAAGTTATTCAAGTGCGGGGTAATTGATTGTCTGACAATGTGCATTTCACTCCGGGAAAAATAAGTTGGAATAGTACACTTATGCTATTATCATCACTGCTGGCCTCTCTCAAAGTGAAACGATGAAAAAAAAGAATATAAATATATTAGTGGATCCAGATTTTTCTGAAAGTGGATCGGGGGCTACTCCTGCTGGTGTGTAAAAGCTTTCACACAAGAAATTCTCTTTGAGGATGAGTCTCTCTGGATGCATATCCGCATATTATCCACCTCTTTTTCTCCGCATTTGTTTCGAATGCTTCGCACTTCTCCGATTTTCCACTCAAGCTTTTTTGTTGTACTCGACTGTAAAGAGTTACAAGGTTGAAATTACAGTGTGAGTCTGTGGAGGAGACGGTGCTTGACAATGGGGAAAATAATGGAGGGATCGGAAGGACATCTAATAAAGAAAGGCAAGGCTCATTGGAAAACTCCAGCTCCAACTCCAGCTTCGCCTCCATTCTTTTCCCATCTCCCTCGCTCTTTGATGCATGTCTGATGAATGGTTATGTTTTTGGTGGATGAAGTGATGCCTCCTCTACTTTATAATGATGGCGACCTTTGTTCTCATCCCATTCCTTTTCGACTTTGCTGTTTTGTCCCCTGTTATTATTATTTCTTGTTGGGAGGAGGATGTAAGATGAAGAGCATCTGTAAACTCTTTCTTGTCGACCCCATCTCTCTCTCTCTCTCTCTCTGTATGCGAGAGCATCTGTTTGAAATGAATGTGGAGTGAGGATGCATACAAGAGTGATTTTCACATGTGCACACATTTTACCGAAAAAAAAACTGGGAAATGGAATGGATATGTAGTGGGTATTAGTGGGGTCCTATCAGATGGGTGAGAGGGAGTCATGTTCTGTTCCAGCAAAAGTCTTTCAAGCAAGGCAGAGAAATCAAGTAACCAAGGTCGGTCGGCTTGTCCGGTCCAGTAGCCAAGAAAAAAATTTGCTCCTGTTTTTTTCTCCTTCTTCCCAGAAAAAAAAGTGTAAGTGTTAAGGGCGAAAAAGGTCTCCTGCTCTTGTAATATTACGACTCTTGTGGTAAATATATTTAAGTGTGTAGTAGCACTGGACAAGATCCTCGTTTCCCATGACTGCACTCAAGATCTATTTGAGGAAAATGAGAAAGTGACTCTTCCTCCTTTTTGATAGAGTTATTATTGCATGGGATAGTGCCAAAAGCAGGCAAAAAAGATCTTGTTGATGATCCTCCTCTCTTACCCTCTCTGTCGATAATGGAAAGTACGTAGGAGACTATTTGGAGGGAAAATGTTTTTTAAAGAACACGATGCTTTTTTAGAGACGTCAATTACAGCGTTTAGGTATATATATATTTTTTTTCCAGCAGAAACTAGAAACGTTTGACCATTTTTCTAATATCTCTTTACTCGCTCCACTTACTGTCACTGTGTTCAGCGGGAGAAAAATCATGGGCTCGTACTCAATGCCAACGCATCAGAGGAGTATTTATCTCTTCGACATGGAGGGAAGGGAAGAGGAGGAAATGCCAATGGAAAAAATAGACTGTGTCTATACCCGGTGTAATTGATTGTCTCGCAACAATTGCACACACAATGCCACATGCATTCTTGATTCCTCCCGTTGAATATTTCCCAGTGTTTTGTGGAATTTCGCGAAATTCATCATTCACCCGGTTAAGGGCTGATAAAAAAAGAAGTTTGGAGCAGAGTCTGCGTCAACTCGTAATATACGAACCTTCACCTCATTTCCACATTTTTTTCTGTGCGAAGAGGGCTATATAAAAACAATTGGAGCCCAATATTCATGGACAGATTACGTGTTCAGCATTGGCTTTTTTCCTCTTTCAAATCCTTTTTTCCATAATTTAGGCATGCAACAAAAGGCAAGGAAAAGCTGAATGGATTGAGAATAAGTGTCTGCAGAAGGAGAAAGGAAGAATGTGCTTAGTATGCATTTTATTGCCTTTTTACTATTGAATCGCACAATGGATTCTGGAAAGAGTCAGGGAGAGAATATTTTGGTTATATTTTCTTCTCCAGAAAAGAAAAAATCAACTTTGGGTTGATCTGCTGCTTAGAAAAGGTTTATATATGCATTCCTCTCTCTCTTACCTACCTACAATACTGTGCCAGAAAGTAACGGAATGGGATTTTCGGTCAATTTTAAACAAAAAACCTTTATGTTTTGAACGAGATTTTGTACCTGTGACTTGCTCCTTCACGACCATTTTTGCAACCATAGTTCCAATACTACGTCCCAATTTTACTATAAAAGATTGACCGAAATCTTTGTATTATTATTTCCAGAGTGCACCTACACACATTCATAGGAGATAAAGTTATTTTTTCCTATTCCCAAAAACGACCTTTTTCTTTTCCGTATTGGATTCTCCTTTTTTGTGTGAGAATCAAATGTCAGCTCTCTGTCCTCTTCACTCCTTTTTCTGACGGTGAGGCAGGCAAAAGACTGATGAGACGGAGGAAAAAGCGTAAAAATTTGTGTGGATTTTGGACTCCTTCATGCTCAAACGAAATAATGTGTTTCCACACCGAACTTACTCATGTCGTCGTTAGTGCGAGAATAGTGTGTGTATATACATATTATGGAATCTTCTCTTTCTCTTCTTTTTCCGTTGTTGATGATTATGTTGATAGAAGCCGGTTTCGAGTGAAGCTCGGCGGCGGCGGCGGCAGTAGTAATGGCAGCACAAGTGGCCGGGTGACAAACTTAATGATTTGGAAAAATGGAATCTGCGAAGCTTCGTTGGAGACAAGGATGAGAACTTATTGTGTGCCTGTGAGTACGGGGCTTCAGTCGTCAGAGATGGGATGAATAAATACATGGGAAAGGGAAATGCGTTTCTCATTCTTCCCCTCGTCGGCCCGATGCACTCTCTCTCTCCCTGCTAGATATACATACATTTAAGGACGCACACAGAAAGACGGTGCACTTGGCTTTGGCTCCCACTATTAATAATAATGATGAGAGAAAGATAACCAAAGCTGAGCTCGAATAGATACAAAAAAGAGAGGTTCTCGAATTCGCAAAGGACAATGTTCTTTTGACGCATATTTTATTATCTCCGTGATTTGAAATGTATTGACTTTTTTTCTCTACTTTTGGGAGGGAAAGTCATTTGTTGAAATTGACGGGGAGAAGGAGAGAGATGACAAAAATGTGACAGCGGAAATAGAAATGGTGCTGCTTTGACTAGGACGTTTTCTTCTTGCCGTTGCGCTGGAAACGTGCATCGTATTTGTATGGATAATATGTAATATTAGGAGAGACATCTTTTTTGTATTCCAAATATGATGCTGATGGAGCTTTGAGAGAGCATTGATACATTTTTTTCTCTACATCCATTGTTCACTATGGCTACATATACATACGTAGATACATAGGAATAAAGCACGTACGCAAAATTATTTATCTCAAAAGGACGACCGTTGTAGAGGAGATAACTTAATGTGGATCGGAAACGCATTGTGAGTCGTATAAAATAAATACAGGAAAAAATGGATCCAAAAGAATGCATTAGTCGATACCATTTTTTTCCGTTCTTGATAAGAACACCAGAAACTGTTACGACTTTTTCTTTCTTTCACAATTGCATACACAGACAGACATATTTTTTTTGTTCGACAATGATACATTATAACAACTATGTACATAAATACAATATGTATTTACTCCAGTAACAGATGAAGTATATGTACACAACGCACGTGCACCCAAAAAAAAAGAGTAAACCATGATAAATTGTATATTTCCGCTTTATCTCTTTTGTAGCATCGTGTTTTCACTATCTCATTTCTCCATTTTTTCCCTCTCTCTTCTTCGGAAGACGAAACGAGCTCATTTTTGAAGAGTCACACACAACAACAACTTTCTTTCTTTCTCTCTTCTTTTTGTGTGTGACCAATCTCCAATATAAATTTAACGATGTATGGGGACATAAGTAGTATGATTATGACAAGAATGATGACCATCATCTTGAATGGGGCTCCACAAAACAGTCACACAACGACGACTTTTTTTGGAATCGTCTATCCCTTTTTCACTTATTATGCCACTTTCCATTCTCCGCGAGAGACGGACCGATACAAGAATATTTTTTGCATAAAAGTAGAGCTCTTCCATGAATGAATACAATCTTTTTCCGGTGTGAGCCTGAATAAAAGCGAGAAGGATGAGGATTCTTCTTCTTCTTCTTTTGCTATTTTTAGTGTGTGCGCGATTTTCCCAATAAAAATTCATGGGAGAGAATTTCTGTCGAAAATAATATTTCTCGAGATAACAGCAATTTTTGGTGTATGAGAGCTGCTTTTGAACTCTCTCTCAGTTTTTCCAGAGACCGTTGTCATTGTGGTATCGCCATTGTCAAATTCAAAGTGCTTCCTATACTCATGTAGGACTACTCCATGTGTGTGCTTCCAACACGTTAGCTTTCGCTTTTTTTCTGTCCAGCCAAAGCCAATGGAAAATCCATTTGGATGTAGAATCCTGGAACACGCACTGGTCCATACCGTCGTTCCATATTCTTGGAATTTTTTCCCCATCCTAACCCAGTCCTATTGATCTCAGAATTCCTGGGTTGTCCAAACATTAGGGGGGAAATGTGGGAGAGCGTCGTCTGTCCCAACGGTACGAATATATATGACAACCGTAGGCTGCCTCTCACTTCGTGCTGGAATGAAACGTTACACGCGCGCAAAAAAAAAGAGTTTAGGCTGAGAACTGAGAAGCAGTCTCATAAAACAGATTTGCCATTCAGATTATCTCCGAGGATGATCTGTGACCAGATTTTTTCCCTCTCTTTGCTTTTTTTATTCAATCATTTCCCTTCCCCCTCTTTTTACCGCTTCCGATGATGCATGATGCAGACATGAGATGGAAAGCGATACTTCTTGCTCCAAGTATCTCCCAATCATACATAAAAGAGCACGACCTACTTTCGATTTAAGAGCTTTGCTGAGAATTATCGGCAGCGTACTACTTATGTATTATGTCCAGGCCTTGTTTTATGTCTGAGACAGGAGTCTTCCCAAGCCTCAAGTGCTTTTTTTCTCTGTCTTCCTTAGCAATATCGTCTTCATCATCTTCTTAATAGCCTATAAAGAAATTTTCAAGAGAACCAAAAAAAACATGTCCTCCGTCTGTTTCAGTACACGGATGAAATCTTCTTTTTTTATTTCCTCCACTTAAAGATTTTAAGTAATGTTTGCTCCCCTTCGCGAAAAAAACACGAGATACAATTGAGCAATTCCATTTCGCTCTGATTCCTTTGACAA
The DNA here is from genome assembly GCA_027743915.1 of Seira sanloemensis. Lineage (NCBI taxonomy): Eukaryota > Metazoa > Arthropoda > Collembola > Entomobryomorpha > Entomobryidae > Seira > Seira sanloemensis. The sequence continues at coordinate 17,296 of JAHZMY010003596.1, forward strand.
TTTCATTAATTCTGTCTCGCACCTTTGATCTATGACAAGGTTTAGGAGGAGCCCGGTTATTTTTTTTCCGTATCATTTTTGTGAGGAGGCGGGCAGCACTGGCTACCAGGAATTTTGTGCAATTAAGAGAATTATAAAGCGGCTGAATAGTTTCCCATGGAGCAATAAGTGTGTGGAAAAGGACGGCCTCGTATCCTCACTCAACTACACCGTTTCCACGTCCGTGATAGCACGAAATTGTTTCATGTTTACTACTTGACGTGGCAAATAAGATGACACGGATTTTTGAGTAGGGAAAAAAAGAGTGGGCTCTTTTGTTTTTCTCTTCCTGCAACAAGAACTAGTTTATTGCTTGACTGCATTCACAAGAGTGGAATGAATTCTCATTGCATGAGTGCGCGCGTGAAAGAGTGATGGAAAAAATTCTCCTGAGTTTAATACATGATTGCTATTAAACATTCATGTCCTCATAAATACTCGGAAGAGGCCTAATGCTTTTCGCGAGGAGCAAAAAAAAGAGAGTATCTCCCACTCTCTCTCTCTCTCTCTTCGACCAATTCATGTGCCCGTTTGACCATCATATTTTTCCTGGAAATATGAGCTCCATTACGCCCTCCTCGTTCATCTCACATCACATGTGTGGTTATATGTAGATACATATAAATAGTTGCGTAATATTTTGTTTTCAAGGGAAAACTAAATTATAACATTTCATCCATACACTTTTCCTTTTAAAAGTGTGGGTAATTTTTTTACATGATGAGAGCTAAAGTCGGAGGTGAAAGTCCTCCTATCCCCAGATTTCCTTTCCAGGTTTTAGTTAAGTACTAGTTGATCCCGAAAATCCTGACATTTTATATATGTACTCTTTATGATTTTGCAAGTTGAGAAGTTTCCCAGCGTGAGTGTGCATGTGTGTGTGTGAGGAGACACTGCGTCATTCCAAAAGTTTCATATTCCCCAACAAATTAAAGTTTTCTCAACTTCCTTATCAAACTTTCATTTCACGTAACGTCGATGATGACGATAATGATGTGCCGAACTAGATTATTTACTTCACCTGTTAGGGAAATCAGAGTGGAGATGGAAATGGTGGAGCCCCGAACTTTTTTAATGGGGAAAAGTCCATACTATTTTTTTCTGACTGTACACACTCATGAAATTACTTGAGTATGCCATTTCCGGTGTTGCATGAATGATTTGGACATCATGCAGTTCGTTACGGGAGATGTGAGGGAAGGTTATTACTATTACAGATGGAAACTGGATAGTTCTATCTCTTTCGAGTACATAATCATTTCGTGCTCCACTCTCCACTTTCTCTCTCTCTCTCTCTGTAAGCCTTTACTATTGGCTTTGGCTTTGACTAATGTAGTAACGTCGTGTTTACATAAACCCTCCTTTTTCCCTTTCGCGAAATAAGGCTAAGCGCATTTAAATATTTATAATAAGCAGTGATGGATCCATTTACCAGCAGCAGCAGGTTGTCTCGTCTCATGCAATCTTTTTTCCTCCTTTTTTTTGCTAGAAAAAGGATTTTGATTGTATTAAATGTGTGTATGTACATACCTATGTGTGCTACTACATTATTTCCAATGTGATTATCAAAAAACGTATGGAGGCAGAGAGTCGTGGCTTTGGACAAAATAGAATTTCTGAGGAATACCTGGTAGACATATATATACACAGAGGCGCATATAACATGTATACATGCTGGGAGAGTATTTGTGCAATGACTAATTGAAAAAAGTCCCTGGGAGATTTAGATCAAGATGTTTCTCCATTCCAATTTCCTCTATTCTTGCGAAATTAGTTTGAACATCGGGTTACACAAGGTAGGACGGTTGAAAAAAAAAGTTTACGAATTATATCCTCATGCAGAGAAAGGACTAGGAAACGGGACAGGCATGTGTGTGGTTCGCAGAACTCGCAATTCATTTGGAATGAATGAGGGCGCTGTGTCTCGCGCGCTCCTTTAGCCTAAAATTTGTTTTCAAGTTTTTTATATAAAGCACATGAAAAAAAGAACCTTTTGATGTTATAAGACGTTCAAGGAGAAATGATCCGATTCAGAATATATTTTGTGTAAGGCCTGCCTTCATTTATACAAAATACATTCGAATGTACATATTTATGCACAGTGCTCCATTTAGAAAGTTAGTATTGGAGAAAAGATTAGCTTTTGAAATGTGAAAGGAATGCAAGTATTATTATGAAGCAGGAGGAAAAGTCGCATTTACCTGCACACGCACACCTACTTTACAAAAACTAGAAAAAATGATTGGCCATGCTGCAACCTCTCGTCGATCCTTTTGATTTGAACCTCGCACCGTCATCCGCTCTCTCTCTCTCTGTCTTCTTACCCTCTAAACTTTGGTGAATTAGGCCCATGTATCCCAGTCTACCTTGTGATTCTGATTCCCAGCTTTTGAAAAACTTTTTTTTCACCAGCCAAACCAAAGCCTGGAGGAAAACGAGAGAGAAAAAAATTGACGGGAAGGAGTCAAAGTAAGTTGGAGACACACTACAAAAGAGAAATAAAATGGAGTGAAAGGAAATGAAAATTGTAAGGATCCGGCTGGAAGAAGAAGAAGAAAAAAACTTTTTTTTTCGCAAAAACGTATCTCATATCACTTTGTATTCTCAAATATTTGCTTTTATATGTACTCAAAAACCACACAATTTCACTATTTTTTGAATGGCTTGAACGTGCAGAAAACATGAAAAGATTGGGGAAATGGAGACGAGACGAGTGCAGGGAGAGAAAAAAATCGTTGTGAAGGGAACTGATGATGCGGGCAAACTATTGTCAGCTTCTTTTCATATATTTTCCCTCTCTCTCTTGTCTTGTTTGAAACAGTCTTTATTTCCCTTGGAGTGAGTGTGTGTGTGTGTGTGTCCTCCGCCTATTTTCTCTCTCTGAAAAAAAACTCGGATGATTTCACAGAAAGTGAGAAATAAAAGGAAAGAGGAACAACTCATAGAAAACCAACAAGCTTTACATTTCACCTTTCCCCACTTTCATCTCCTTTTATGTATATCTGTACAGTAATGTAATAGTTTTGTTTTGGCAGGAAGAGCAAAATAAGACAAAGAAATCCTGTTTTAAAGACACGAGAACTTTGTTTTTGTCTCGAGAAATGAATACACTCAGAGGCAAGGAAAAAGATGGAATTAAATTGAACGTTTACCGAATCACACGTGATGACGCAAATAATGTAGTGAAAATAGCAGGAACAAAAAACTGTCGCTACGAGATGTTGTCCTCGCCAATTGCTTTCTCTTTTTTTCTCACTTTCTCTTCGGATTGTGAGTGCATACAGGTAAAAATATTCAAATTGTCCTTTTGAGCTGGCTCCCCTTTTATTGCCATTTACAAGATGTGAATTGTTTCGGAGAGGGAAAACATTGCAAATATGAAAGGGTATATGTAAGTAGAGAGAAAAAATGTTTACTCTTTTGAAACTGTGAAAACTGAAAAAATACAGTATTTTTCGTACGATTATATTTTTTGAGACTTGGTTTGAAGCCTCGGTTTTTTTGGAAGGGTGCAGAAGCACTTAAATTTCTCTCTCGACTTCTTTATATGTGCGCTCTCCTTTTTGCTCCGTTGCTTTTGAGTTGTGTGCTCCTCTTCCTCTCTCCGTTTATATTAAGTTGTTGCAAACAAAACAGGAGTCGAGAATCACAAAAAAATAAGGGAGCAAACAACACACAGAAAAAAGTCCAAGATAGACTTAGACTTTTGACTCTCTTTTCCAAGAAAATGGCTCCCAGTTCTGCATTCAATTTTGAAATATTGGGACTCCTCAACCTATGATCAAGAGATAGTAATTTTTTTTTGTCTGTGAGAGAAAAAGTCAAATCATTACTTTTTTGTGGTTGGGGAATCGGAACAATTGTACATACATCCATAACTGGAAGAGAAAATAGTGCATTTATAACAGTTTTCGCAAAAAAAAACAGAAAAAAACTTTTTTTATATTCGTGTTGTGCAGATAGGATGATGAAACCAAAGGGAACAGAACCATATATAGATCTCGCTGAAATCTCTCGCTTTTACAAGGAAAATGACCTGATGTAAACCCCCAATAAAAAGTGCTATTTTTCTTCTCTCTCTCTCTCTGTTTTCCACTTTTCTCCACATTTTCTTTCCCTTACATTATTTTCCTATTGAAATAAAAACTTTTTTTCTCTTCTTCTTCGTCTTCTCCTTTCCTCATATCCTTTCAGTTTGTCAAGCGAGAGAGAGAGAGAGAGAGGAAGACGAGATGAGAGAAAAATGTGTAAAGGGATGATTATGATATGGAGGGAAAAAAAGTTGGACTCGGTCTTGTCGGAGATGAGCCGTGGTTGACGGGTAAAAATGAACACACATTTTGCTCGCCATTTCCCCGCCACTGAAGGCCAATCATTGGGAGCTTCCTTGTTGTTATTGATAATGACGATTATAATGAGTTTTGAGAATCCCTTTTACCCCGACAAGGAAAAAATATATAAAAATAGGTTGCGTATTTATCAGCGTAATCCTATCGAGAGAGAGACTGAATTACTCTAAAATGCTTCTTATTATTTCGATATATTTTTAGTCCCCATTACAGCCTAATGTCCATTTCTGGCTATAGGAAGTGGAACAAATGTGAACTGTCCATAAAATGTAATACGTATTATTATCATTTTTCTATAAGCTATGGCCAGTTTTTTTTTAAATCACGGTGAGCCGTGTCTGCTGCACAAACAACGTGCTTGTGTTGGGAGAAAGGATTGAGTGTAATTTTTTTCCTCTTGAAACTCTGCGGTATAATCTTATTGTTACCCCTTTTTTTAAGAGTTGAGAGGTCGCATCTGATCGAAGTTAGGTGGATTCAATAAATCACTACAAAAAAGCGAAGACAACACTGGCGAGATTATCTGTACATGGTTGGGAGAGAGAAATCTTTCTCGTCCGCCAGAAAAGAAATTGGTCGGTTTTTTTATTATTTTCGCGGAAAAAATACATATATGTGGATGTGCAGGTTTTGGTCCAGAGTTTCCTTTGGCCCTCGAATTGCGAGAGTACAATATTTAGGCCAAATAAGAAGGAACTCCATCTGGTAAATATACATGTACATTTTAGTTGGTGATTCATCCAGGTCTTATGATGAGTTCCTCTCTCTCTCTCTCTCTCTCTCTCTTTATTCCGATGTACGGATTCAGGATTCACCTAACTCACAAAAAAGTCTGGGCAAAAAAACTTCGGATGGAAATATTGGAAAGCTACCAAATCATTCATTAATTCACTCTACTGCGTTTGCATTTCTCCTTCCTTTGCACCTCCAGTTCAGACCTCCACAGATACACTTGAGGAAAAAGTTTTTTTTTCATCACCATCCTCTCATCCTCCTCCAAACTCACCATCGTGTGGTGAGAGATTATGGGAAACTTGAGAAGTAATGGAGTTTAAAAAAACTTTTTATGAAACTATAAAACACGGTAAAATTCCACACTTCGCACAGACTAATGAATACTTTCTCTTCTCCGAGAGGTAGACTTGAGAGCACAAATTTATTGTATTTTGTGGCGCATTTCCCTCCAAGATAATCCCTTTCCTCCGTCTGATTTGCATTGGAAATCAATAAGAGTAAAAAGGGAATTAGAGTTGTTTCTCTGGAAATTGCCTAAATAATCATCATGTTAGTCTTTACGCGAGTTGTCTTCCACTTCTTTAAGCAATCGCTTGATCCTCTTAATAGGCACTTTTCAAAAGAAGCAAACTTTTTTACACACTATTTCTCTGGCCTCCTCTCCAAAATGGGCATAACTTTGAGGACAGGCAGAGGAGGAGGGTTTTGTGTGTAACTCTATGAATTTGAAAGTTAAGCAGTAAATATGTATGTATATGTGACAGTCGATTTTTTTTGCTAAACTGTGTCAGTGCACACACATACACACAGAGGCTGCAGTAGGTTTTCTTTTTGACAAGGAAGCCTTGGCTTTCATGGCACGGTAATGATTGTTTTAAAGTAACTGCCGTTCCACTGAACTTTCCGCCCAAAGTCAGCTCATCATTTTTTTCTACTTTTTACGAACTTTCGAGGAAAATGTGTGTTTTTGATGACAAGGTGAGCACATACATCTATAGTTCTGCTACTCTGCGGAAAAGCGTATTAAACCGCACACACACACACAGATATTTGCCATCCTCGTGGTTTTTTTTGAACGTTTCACAACGGTGCACTGTGCAGTCCTTGAATGTTAAGGAGAAAAAAAGATTCACAGGATCTGTCAACTTTGGCGCATACCGAAACTTTCTTCTTTCTTCTGCTTCAGTGGAAACTTCAAAGTCTTGTTTGAGAATCTGCGAGCATAAAGGTCAGGGAGGAGGCGGGTGGGTTGTGGTGTACCCTGCCAAAACTTATATTCCAGTTGATGAAGGTAATGACAATCATGATAACTTGGTGAAGCAAAGATGCCAAACTTGTATTAAAAGAAAGCCAAAAAGGAAACGATGATTTTTTTCTTCCCTTCGTCTTCGTCTTGTTCTGCTGCTGCTGCTGCCCAACTTCCTATCTCCCTTTTTTTCTTATTGCTCTTTCTAGGTTATTACTTTTATTATTATGATCATGACTAGGACGGATGCAATAAACTCTTTTCAAAAACAAACATTCATTGCCAGATCGTTGGGCTAACGATACTACTAATTTTTTCCCTTCGTCGTCTGCAGTCACCACTCGCACTACTCACATATGGCCTTTTCTCTCTCTCGTCTTGAAGGGAGTTTTATGGGATGAGTGTGCATGTAGGTAGTAGGTATGTACATATACCTAGCTTTTTACGTAAAAAAACAGGCTGATGAAAGAAAAGGGGGAAAGTGGAACAAGCTTGAAAGAAAGCTGGGGGCAGAATTGGACAAGTAAAGCCCTAATTTGGCTTTAAAAATGCCTTCATTATTATGTTCCTCTGGTTTTCTATTCATCCCCAATTTCGACTTGCTAAAAAATGGATATTTTTTTGCTCTCCCGCTCGCTCTTTTTAAGCTCTGGCTTGGAGAAAATTGTTATTCTGTTAAGAACACCACACAATAGTATTTTTCTCTCCTTGTATGAGCTTTCATTAAGAATTTCTTGTTAATGGCGGTGGTGATCCTGGAGTACTGCTGTGTAGTTCTTATGGGGTGGATGGATTTCGCAGAAGAAGAAGGAGAAAAAAAATCAAAAAAAAAAGAAGCTGTAGAACGTAGAACCATCACCACACACATCAATTGATGAAAAGGAAGACGCTTTTTTCCTAATCATGTCTTATTCAGAGTGAGTCTGTGTGTGCATGTAGAAATGTGCATGAGAAATTGAGAAATAACCTCTTTCTTCACTTTTCTTTTCGAAAATTTTCCCCTCCTCTGATTTGAAAAGAGGGAAATGATACAGGGATAAATGAAAGGCTTTTGCCACATTGCACTGGAGAAGAAAAACTCCTGCTCTCCGAAAGAAGTCGTACAAATAAGACAATTCGCAAAACTATAAACCTGGAGAAAGAGAGAGAGAGAGAAGAAAAAAACGTGAGAAAAATGAGATGGTAAAGTGGAAGCGTTCAATAGTTCAAGATTCCGTTGACAGGAAAGTATTAGATGGTAATTTTTTGTGAATTGTGTTACATCAAAAGAAAGAGCCGGATTTTTCCCTCCGTTTTTTTGTGTGTGTGTGTCTCTCTCTCAGCAAAAGTATAAAATGCTCGGTCTCACAGAAGCTCTGAGGTTGGTCTACTAATGTATTCATGTTGGGATGAAAAATGTGTGCTCCGAGTTCGAATTCTATATATAATTTTCTTTTTTTTCCTTCTGTGTGTGTGTGATCCAATTCCTGTATGTCATCCTGTTGTTTTCTTCTTTCTTTGCAGATGAAGGATTTCTCCGAATGTCACGAGGTGGAGAGGCATTTGGACGTCGCCCTCCGCCACCGCCGCTCATCCTAAATCCACCACATTTGTCAACCCAGCCTCCACCTCGACAGTTTCCTACACCTTTACCATTTCCCAAAGAGAAAGGAAGACTGTCGACGATCCCTCCTTCTCAGCGGAACGATCAGCTCTCCTCGAGTGGGGAGAAAGGGAGTTTGGAGACCGTCAATAGCAATCTTGCCAATCGAAACCATAATCGCAACAAAGGCACAAAGTCTGATGTAGATAAAGCGGGAAGTGATGAGGGTGGAAATGGTGGCCTCAAGCCAACTAGTCCAGACGCTAATGGACACCAGTCATCGAGAGGAGGATTGGAGAAGGACGTGAATGGAGTGTTCTCCAAAGTTTCACTAGGCGTGTTGAATGGTGGCGGTGGCACTTCTGCTGGCTCTTCCAACTCCGGTGGAGACCCAGGCGCTGAGTCTGATGCTCACCCACTTCTCGGAATAACGCCGGCTGCTCCTGGTGAAGCGTTCGATTTCAATCCCATCCTCTCCAACCCTGCTGTCACTCGTATTTTAGCAGGAAGTTCCGGAAGAATTCCCCAGTGGGAGCCCGCACTTCCAGATCTTCATGGTATAATGGAATACAGTTTGCTTTCACCTTCTTTTTAAGACTTTTGTTTGTTAGGGGACGACATACGAAATGCATTTCATTCTAGTCACCGACACTGACATCTCCAAACTATCTCTCTGGGGGTTTCGAATAACGATGCAAAAAATGCTCCGAGAAAATGTTTTTAGTGAATGCATGGCAACTGGCAAGTCGATTTCGGTCTAATAGCAACTTACCTAAATAATATCGACCCATGTTATTTCGATTGATTCGCTCGTAAAATCAAAAAGCAGTGTTGGTGACTGTACAACATCTATTGTTAATAATAACAAATGAGATTTAACAATCGTCCCAGCGTCCACAGATAGACTCTTTCCTCTATTTCTCAGTAATTGTCGTTATACCTGAAAACATGCTCATTTTTTGTTGTTTTATTTCCTGCAGATATTATTCCGGACGTCAACTACACAACGGACGTGTTGGGTAACAGAGGCTACCCTCACAGTCACAGTCCTTCGCAACACCAGTCAAATTCCGCTGGAGAGCCAGTAAACTCCGCGGCCAGCCCAGGTGGTAATGGTAGTCCAGGAGGCCATCTGGGCGGCGGCCCCAGTGGAAGCAGTAGTGGTAGTTCTAGTAGTAATAGTAATAATAACTTATCAGGAAACAATGGCCATGGTGCTGTCTTCAATCCGAAGAACCCTGTGTTCGTGCCATCACCTGTCAGTTCCAAGGGTTCATCCTCCACAATGTACAATATGGATCAACTGACAAATAACATTGCCATTCCTCGGCACACCCTGCCAAATCCGAGTAACCTTGCAACATCCCGTAGCACCGTGCTCGACGACGGCAGTGAAAGTAGTAGTGGCAGTAACATTAACAATTACTACGGAGGAAACAGCCAGGGTAGTGGTGGCTTCAGTAACGGAGCCAACACCGGCTCAAACGGGGCCGACGAGCTCGACAGGGACAACAACGGTGGAAGTAGTCATCATGATCGTTATCCACCAACTTCTGGGAGCGTCGGCTCGAGTAATCATTTGGATGGGAGCCGAGCCGGCGAAGGAGGGGGTCCCTACTTTTACGACGAGGACGAGTCCTCACTCACAGACGACTCGCATAGAAGTCACGGCGCCCCCGCAAATCCCGGAGATGCTCAAGGCAAACGAGGCATCTGGAAGGAGACAGGCGCTGGGCACGCTGGCCAAGAATCGTTGGACTCGCGTGATGAAAATGGTACACACCAACATATACATATATACTCAAACTGCTTATTCCTCCATTTCGGATTCGGAAAAAGCTCTCGACTATGGCTTGTGTATTGTATTGACGTTGCCTCCATGTCTTCCGCGAAAAGAAACCAATAACCATCATCATCAACATTTTGTGGAGCATACCAATAATCTGCCAGAGAGAGAGAGAGAGAGTACGCGGCACATTATCTGGTCAATAGCTGGTATTAAACCGTTTTATGTAGAACTCCGACGAAAAATATGCGTTCTTGGGGCTATAGGGTGGTCGTAGTGGCAATGACCGATTTTGTCTTCAACATTGATCCCAGGATGCCATTCAACCTTATTTGGAGGAGACAAAAGAGCATAATAATATTGTCTTTTGACGAAAGGCTGTAAAAACAGTTCTTGCAGGAATCTTTACACGCATACACATTTTCCCTTGAATTTCCTTGAACCCTCACTCAAAAATATTGGCGTGATTCCGATAATTTACCGTTTTTTGTTGTTGCTGCGTAGTCATAACCCCATTTGCCATTGGAAGTCTAATATGACGCTAGAATTTCTCCCCATAATAGTTACACTCTCTCCATGTGGCTGTAAAAAATTCTTTGCCTTTCTATATTCTATTTTCAATATGTACAAACGCGTGTTTGTCGTTTTCTCCCTTTCACGACTGTCTGCGGTGAGTGAAAACGGTTACTGCCAACGGAACGTCATAGCCCATCAACATCACACAGGAACTGGATGGTCACATCGGGCGCTGACACTATTGATAGTGGTGGTGGTTGCTTCCTCATTGCATTGCGACTCCACAGGAGTAAAGGAGTTTCTGAGGGTGACTTATGATATCACATAAAGATTCATTTTAAGCCGCCACATCCACGTCGGTTATAATACTTATAGTTTGGAGCACAGAAAAAAAAAAACGTTTTGCATAGACTTTTTAATGGGAGTGTGTGGGGTAAATACGTAGTAGATCTACAAGAGCTGGAGAAAGTTTTTTTCTCTGAGTAAGTAGGTAGTATGATGAGGTTTTAGGGTTTTTTGATACCATGGCGACATTTTACATAAGAAGACAAGTTGACGATGATGGTGAATGGTAAATACGACAGGAGGAGGCAGCGAATATCAAAATATATGTATAATATGTATGAGCCTAACAGCGGGGAGCTATGCATGAGCTTCCCCTCTTCGATGCTTCCCTCGCAAAAAATATGTATAATTTTCCTCATTTCCGTTCTAACGCAAAATGTCGACTTTAATGATCCTTCTAGGGCCCAAGTACATCGTTTGCGACGCCCTTTGTGGTGCATGGAAACATCAGTGCAAGCTAATGGGAGGTAAGTATCAGTACATAATTTGCATTACTTTTATACACATATTTATGTATATTAAGTACATATGCATGAATGCAAAAGTCACTTTCCCCTTTTATTGGAGTTTATTTAATGTATGTATGTATCTTGTGTCATTCCGTATTTCCAGTCCTCTTCTCGATCACGAGCGTCCTTTGTCTCCTCTTCGCAGTTGCCATTCTCTACTCTCTCCAATTCAACGTCAGAGGTAAAAAGCAAATCATTATAAGAACTTTGTATGTATGTATTTAACCTTGTAACTTTTGAGTATTTACGTATCCACATAGCCTCTTCTCCGCTAAATGAAATTTACACAAAATTCACAATGTTTTTGTATAGAGTCAGAAAGGAAAACGATGTCGTAAAAGAGAATCTGGAAATCTACTTTAGAATTAGGATGTAGGTATTTTTATACCTACATACTTATGTATACCTACATACATACTTATGTAAATTAGCCGTGTATTAAGTATCTTCAGGTTTCAGTTAGAGAGAAGAAGTTGAGTCGATTGTGATTGTGTGCCTAAACTCTCACAGACTCTGTTTTCTTTGTCATTTCCCAATTAATATAATATACACTTCTGCCTATTTTTTACGGCCTGAATCAATATGCACATCTCGTGGGGGCATAAAACCCGCATTAATTTTATTACACGGGAGAACGGCGATAAGCAGATAAAGTTGATTGACCTTTCAAATACGTAATATCGAGAGGAGGAAGAGTAAGAGGCTTATTACTCAAATTATGTATGCAACGCATACGCAACTCTTAATGGTTGCAGGTTCTTTATTATATATTCCATTCTGACTTTTTTTCATCTTTCTTTTGACAGATTTCGTGCCATTCTCCGTAATCCTGCTCCTCCTGTTTGCGACTTCCGCCTCGCGAGCTTTCATCCTCCTGTCTGGGTGGTTATGCTCTCCGGACTCGAGGCGGACTTGGCTCCCACTCATCTCGACGCTCCCAGCTGCCCTCTTTGTCATAACGATCCTGGTCGCGCTCCACCTTGCACGCTTCCCCTTCCCCTTTGTCAAATCCTACACGATCCCGTGCTACATGATCCTCATAATCTCTTCAGTGGCTCTTGGCCCTCCGCTGTTCTTGTCACTTGGAGCTCATTTCCATCCCTACAACCATGGCTTATTATCTCAAGTGGCGTGGATCTTCGGACACGTCGTTTTGGCACTCATGTCACTAGCTTATCTCCTCAAGTTCAAGCCCTTTTATGTCAGACTTGCCAACGAGCGAGGGAATGCTAACGGCCCGGGTGGCATCTCCAACTCTGCTCTCAACGGTGGGGGCACTCTCTCCAGCTCGGGTGGAACGCCGGCCGTCGTTGCCAACGGCAGCAATTTGTCATCTCTCAAGAAGAGGGGTTATGTTGTCAAATGGGGCTGCTTGCAGGCCAGGGCCATGTTCGGCGCTTCTCTCCTCGCGCTCTGTCTCTCCACCATGATTATTATCTCGGTTGCGATGGTGAGTTCCACAAACACACACAAACGAAATTCGCATGGAGCGACACACATATTTGTAATTTTTAATGACTCTTGTGCAATACTCGACCTGCTTCCTTAATGGATCCAACTCCAACTCCAACTCCTCCGGCTTCATTCAGTTTTAGCCTGATTAATATTATTATTATGTAGTAGTATGCAATATTGCTCATCTCCCTCGTCAACTCCTCGAGTTGCTGGGACCGTGGTAGCCCAGTTTCCCTCCATCCAAACTATAAACAAGTTTATGACTTTTTGAAACACAGAAGGAGAAGTGGGAGAGTGTTGTGCTAATTAAAGAGTCTTTCGTCGACCTACTCTCTCGGTGTCATCAAGTGATGCTAAAGGCTCACACATACATATATATGACCGGTCATAAACAAGGAATAAAAGTTTTTTATCATCCTTGTTTGTCATAGGGTCGCGGAGAATGCGAAGCGACGTCGACGTGGACTGGATGGGTTCTAAGCTTGTGTGCTAGAATGCTGGAATTCGCCATAGTCATTTTACTTCTTCTTGTAACTATTTCTTCTGCAGATATCCGGTTTATAAGGTGAGTACGAACATTTTTTTTGTGGGAAAAGAAAAGTCTATGACTTTTTTTTTGACTCGTTTTGGGGGTATTTAAATGTAATGGAATCAAGCCGTTGGTGGTGATGGTGGTGGTTGGTGCTGGTGCACTTGGATTTGAGAAGGAGTGAAAGCACTTTTTTCCCCTTCTTACCAAGTAAACACCAAACGGAATTGAGAAAAAGTTTTACGTGGGAATATAATGGCTTTTCTTTTGCTGTAACTTTAATTAAATTCGCACTTCTCTTATCGATTTTTTCCTTCTTTTTTTACATTTCAGTAGGTTAACTCGTGTACCAATAAATAAGAGTAATGTGGGATTAATCAATGCCGATATATTCCCAACGATGGTTTCCTCCACGACGGCGGTGCAGAGATGCATCCCTATGTACAGGTGAGTTGCTCCACTTTTTATTTTACTTAGGATATACATACCTATATTCTTTTATTCTATTCATTGTACAAAACAAACTCCTCGCAAAAGAGGACGGTGCAATACTGGAGGCGATCCTTATAAAATGTATAGAAGGGGGGGAAAATGAATACTTAAAGCTTGCAAAGAACTCGAAATTTGTTCTGATTTCCTCTTCTTTATTCCCTTTTTGGGGAAGACGAGGATAGATATTTTTTTATATATTATGCGCATACATTCCCAGTAATTTGATTCCTTTCTTTGGTGAACCTTGCAATTTTAGTTCGAATGCACGTGCGGACGTGATGATGCTAGGGCCGACGGAAAGTCGGTCCTCGTTACGAGGCAAGACTTTTGGAGAGCGAGCGCTACCAGGTGAGCCCGTTATAACTCAATTTTTCTCCACTTACTCTCTACTCCGAGTGGATTTAATGTAATCAAACTCGGTGAATTGAAAGGCGGAATGAAGTCAGTCTCTTAAAGCTGTGTGCATATACTTACTAACTTACAACTAAAAACTTCTTTTTTATGTGACCAGGTGAAAGACTGGGCGAATACCGATCCAGTGTTGGGAGGGGCCTCCCCCTCCGCCTCGGGAGCGGTGGAGGTCCGTCTCACTCCCTCCCCGGCACGCCAGTTGATGGCTTCCCCCAAGGGCTGAAACTCCCCGAGCCCGCACCCGCCAGTCTCTTAGTTACGAAGGTAGTCTTTGGCACTCCCGCCAAGTCTCGGGAGGTGAACCTGAGTCACCAGCATGAGAACCCGTTGCTCTGCACTGGTGGTGGGCCGGGATCCAAAGATGAGACTAATAATATCTACGCGAGTTTGGAGAGCGTCAAAATCGCTCCGTTTGTCAATGCGGGCTCCTCCACCGGCTCAAATCACAGTGGATCTGACCGTGTCCTCTTGTCAGACCCACGGGACTACATTTACTCCATTTCGAGAGACTTGACGAAAACCATTGACTCCATTTACGATACGTCAAGACAGCGTGGAAACAACTTGGCCCATACGATTGGTAAGTGGAAAGTGATTTCATTTCTTCCCTTTTTTGCCAGATTGTTGTTCCATGTTCGATGTGTAGTAGTAGTCGTCGTCTTTCAGCTTCTCTCTCTCCCTCCCTTTTCGACATTCGATGATTTTATGCTCTCTCTCTCTCTTTCTCGAACGCAACTCACTTTGCTTCTCTTTCTCTCTGCGTCTCCCTTTGACAAAGTCGGGGAAAAGGGGGAAATGGCCTTTTATGTGCTTACTCGACCTATTACCACTTTCCCATGATGTTGTTATGTGGCTTCATTATTTTTTTGCTAATTAACTCCACCTCACCTCCGTATATTATGTGATTTTTTCTCTCTCTCTCTCTCTCTTCTCTCCAAATTTTCCCCTTTCTCCGAGGAAGGAGACACACACACACAGCTTTAGACAATGTGTAGTAGTAGTAGTTGTTAGCATAAGGTATAAGGGCAAAATCTAATATTATTATGAAGCTTGATGCTCTCTCTCTCTTTCTGTAGTCGTTTTCGAGATTTTCCATTGTGTATTTTTTATGGGAATGCATGAGTGAATCAACATAAAGGCAGAAGGCATGAAAAGAATCCTTTGTGAATTTAAGCTTTTTTCTCTCTCTCCATTTATACGAGCCATTTTCTCTGGATACGCGCTTATTTGCATAGAGAGGAGATTTAATTTCCGAGCTAAGCCCACTTGAGATTTACTTTCCACGTTTCTACACACTTTCTCCTTGTGATGCTGCTGCTGCTGCTGGTATTGCTCTTGTTCCCATTGTTCTCTCTCTCTCTCTCTCGGTGGAAGAGAAAGCACTGTGAACTAAATACTTGGACTGGCTTCTTCCTTGCGGAAGCGACGTGCAGCTTGCTGCATTTTCCTCCTCTGTAACTTTTTTTTTCTTCTTCTCCATGTGAAAGAATTAAGGGCATGAAGGGGAAGCTAGCTAACTACATTTTTGTCGCCTCTTTTTTCATATGCAAAACCCCATTTTTAATTATACAGATATCAACTACTACATTATTATCATTATTATTATTAGTGTAGGATTTTTTGGGAATGAGTCATGTTCTTATTTTTGGTTCTCTTTTGTCTCTTATTTGTGCTCCCGTCGTCCTTGCGACATTTTTTTAGAAACGCTATGTCCTCCTTTAGCGCACACAATAGAGCAAATAGGCTCGATTCCAAACCTAAATGGTAATCAGCCGGGAAGAGGAGGCAGTACTGTTTCAGGCGCTGGTGTTCCCTTCAACTTCCACCATCCTCACAACCTGCATCATCCTCACCCACATGGAAATGGCCTGAGTGGAGGGAGGACGGACTTGGCGAGAACAATAGACAGAATACGATACGCGGCTGCCGCGGCTGGCCCACCGTCTGCTTCATTAGCCGCACCAGGAAGTAATCACGCTGGTCGCAACTTTGTCCTCCAGCTGGGAACGCCAGGCTCAAGTCATTTACCTGGGATGGGAAACCCACCACCATATTGTTCGAGTGAGTCAAGTCATGATGTGACTCCAGACTCTGGCATTGTCTCCGATATTCATTCAAAAAACGGAAGAGAAGTTCCAGAAGTCGTGTATGCCAGGTAGGCTTATCTCAATTTATGCATGTCCTTTCCTTTTGAATCCATATGTATGTGTCTCTCTCTCTCTCTATCCACTGCAGCAGCGGTAATTACTGCCGGAGTGCAGAAGAAGAATGTTTTAGTTTGAGTTGCAAAAGAACACTGGAGTAAAAAAAATAATAATTTTTGAAGAGAAAAGAGACTCTGCCGTGCTCTTCTACTTAAATGTTTATGTGTGTAATTATATGTGTACCCTTTTGTGAGGCCAACCCGCCTGCTTCCGTTGGCTGGCTAGAATCTAATGGCTATAATTGTTTCTGAATTAATTCCGTCCGCATATAAGACAATTATGATAATTTTCTCGAGTGCTATTCCGTATTCCGTGCTTAATTAATAGAGTGATTGTCTCATTTGTGTGGTTTTTGCAGGGATTACAGGGGCAACTCCATCGAAGACGTTCGACGGCTCCCGATGCTTCCACTGCCCAAGCAGCCGGCACACAGGACTCCTGGAACAACCCCATTGTATGATAGAACCCCGACGTCTCCAAGCAACCCTTCGTCTGCCCCCTCGCCTGCCGCAGTTCGCCCCGGAGCCTCTCCGCTGTATGTACCCACTTCCAGTTCTACATCCAACAACACGATAGTTGGCTGTGTGGAACATCTTTTAAACCAAACTGAACATATTTTATCTAGGACTGAGTCACTTGACAGCAACTCACACTCGGCTGGACTCCAGCGCTTACTGAATCACAAGGAGCAGTTGGAACATGTTGAAAAACTTCTCGCCCAGGCCGAGTACGCGATTTGGCTGGAGAAACGGAACTGTGCACAGCAAGTTAGTCAGCAACTCAGCTCGACTGAGTCCCCCAGCCCGTATGGCTACAGTCATAATAGACCTATTAGTAATGTCAACTCACCAGCATCCGCCAGTTTCTCCAGTACCAATAGTGCCAATCCCATTCAGTCGTCGATGAGGAAGGACACGCAAGGCTCCGCTGCGAATCTGATGGTTGTGAACAATCATGGAGGTGGCGGTGGTCCTCATCAAGGCTCCAAGAAAATCTCAAAAAATCTCGAAGAAGAGAGCGTCGTATGATGGAATGACCGTCTAACTTAATAATAACATAAGAATTATTATAATAAATTTATATATATATAGAAAAACAAGTACTTCGCAGCAACAACTACAAAATTTTGTTTCGTAGCTCTTACATTAATTAGTGTTACATTTTTACCTACTCGAGCGTAACTTAATAAATACTTGGACGTGAAGGACTTCGACTTTTCCTGTTAAATTAGATTAAGAAGGGAAAGAGAGTTATACTACACAATTAGTGTGAAGTAGGAGAGGTGGATAGAGCCTGCCAGAGCTAGTTTTAATCTTTTCACGTAGTTTATGAGAAGGACTCTCTTCTACTTCATCACCTTTTCTTCCTGACATCATTTCCGGTCTCTTCAGCCCGTTGTTCTTACTTACGTGTAGGTAACAAGTAGCTCACAAGAAGGAAGGAAGAAAACTTGGTCTGCGCTTTTCTTTAAAGGAGCTGCGTATTACTTGAAATTTATCTCGAAACAACTAAAAATTAGTGTGTCTCTGTCTCGCCTTTTTGTAAGTGGATGAGTCTTCCGCAGTTTCAATTATTTTCCCTTGAAGAAAAGAAAGCTTCTTGAGATACTTTTTTGCGTGTAGTGAGAATTTACTTCTTTTTCTCAAAGAGGAATTCAAAGGCAGACAGAAATTTTCTTTTTGGAGTTTTTGTAGTTTTTTTTGTCCAAGTGTTCAGTATGACAAGAAAAAAATAATCAATTTCTTTAATTACTTACTATCAAACTAATTTCGTCCATATTGATGAGAGGAGCTAAAGAATCTTTTTTTATTTCGTTTCCAAATCTCCTACGTATTTATGTTCATACATATTTAATTCTGCAGTGCCAAAAAAATGATTTTTCGATGGATTTTTTTCACCGTCGTTCCAAAACTCTAATATCCTGTTTGTCATAATATTATGTTTGCTTCCACCTCTCCCTTTCTCGTATGATTGATTCATTTCTCGAGTGTTTCTCAACGGAAAAGCGTGAGTCGCAAGCTGTTTTTAACAGCGCGCTGTGCATTAGTTTTTAGCAACTTATTACTGTGTGAGTTATTTAATTTCTATCGGAAAAATACTGTAAGTCAACCCGTATTATATAAAAATATAATTAGGTAGTTCCGGAACCATACAACTAAAAACTTAACCGTAAGTAGGGTTAGGCACAAGAAATATTTATATATATATACATATATAATCGTGTCTGTCTAATGATGATGCCGAGTTCAATGTGATATTTTCTGTTTTCGTTCTTTCTTTCTCTTAATTTTGTTTTGTCGTACCGCGTAAGTATTTTCGTATAATATAATATACATAACAATGTTGACAAGTCACAAGGTATGAATTCTTTTAAGTTCAAGAAGCTTAAAAATTAACGTGTAAGGATGAATACAGTAAATCCGTATAATAATATATTAAATGTTTCCAGTACATTTTTATAGTTTTACATGATAAACGTACCTAAACAAAACTCCCTACGAAACTACGAGTTCAAAAAAGCGATGATAGCATAAATATTGAGATTTGGCATTTTGGCATGATTGAATCTAAATACTTTGATATGCAGCAGTATGATGGGCTCTGTTGAAAAACCATTGTTGAGCCACTCAATCAAGGAAGATGGTCATCCATAAAGAAAATTGATTTCTGCAACTCCAAATTGCATAGCAAGAACCAAAGATGTAACTTCAAGGTTATTACAAGCAGAAAATTCCCCCCAGTCCAATTAAAGTTGGTTTAAAAAAAATAGAATGCGAAATGGAAAAGTCTATTTTAATCGGCCCAGTAAAAATTATGGATGTGTGCGATGTGCGACCCTTCAGGTCAAGTCAATTAGGTTTACAATCCTCTAATTAATTACGACAGGTTAAAGAGCAAAATCGATTTAAAAAGCTAAACTGATAAGGACAGCGTAAAGTATATTATGTAATTTGATGATATATAAAAAGAACTTAAATTCGCCATCGACATGTATCCGTTAGAAATTAAATATTTCCAAAAATGCTTCAGGCTTCGGTTGCAGTCATTGTGGTAGTTTTTTGTGGGAAGTATGTTTTACATCATCGCCATGATATGATTAAAACTAATTCAAAATTGTATATATAACAATACTCATTTAGGGTATTTTAGGACTAAATATATATGTATGTCACCCAAGAAAAGACTGTTTTCCTTCGAATATATACAAATTTTAAAGAAAATATGAAGGGTTATTGTCTTTAACAAGCTATAATTGTCTAGGATTAAGTCACATTAGGAAGTTTAGTATAATAAATTAATGTCCCTCTACTAAAAAAATATAGACCAAGGGTTAAGTGTTGAACAGTATGAGCGCTTTAAAAAAATATTCTTTTTTTAACAAAAAAACCACATTTTACATTTTAGCTTAAACGAAACGGAAATATGAAATTGTTGTTGTCTTTTTACTTATTTTTTTTCTCTCGATTTTACTATAATCAGTGGATGTATTTACCATCGTTATGTTATGTTTCACACATGTATGCACGTAGTAAATATCTTGAATTAATTTTGGCAAATTATTATTACGAATCCATCAAGTCAGTCTCCTCGTGTGTAATTGTTTTTGCAGTTCGCAAATACACGTATGTAACTTAGTTTCTTCAGGTCACTTTTGATTTCGTTTCGTTTTGATGTTTTTTTTGTCTGAACTGACCAATTTTTGTTTTTCGAGTGAAGGTTAGGTAAGTATATATAAAAAAAAGTTGCAATGTTTCCCTTTTGTAACTCGCTTGATGATTGTTGAATGTTGGACTATTTTTGTTATTTGTTTTAACAATGTTATTTTTATTATAGATTGAAGTTTTTATGCAATCAGCTTTTCGTGTACAACTGTACAGTAATCTTGGTAAATAAGATCCGACTTATGTATTTGTGTATGTAAGCTTTTTCCCGAACTGTACATTATTTATGAAAAAATGAAGAATTTGTACAAACTAGCCACCTGTAATAATTATTACGTACATAAATATGAATATATGTATATGCTATAGGAAGAACTATAATTGTAAGTAATCACATCATGATGAGGACACGATAATAAAATGATAATGACTCGTTTTGAAGAGCGGCGAAAGCAAAAAAAAATAAGTTGACTTTAAATCTGACTTTTATTTATATAACAACAAGCAAAAACGCACCAGTATTCATAGTGATACAAAAATACAAACATTCCGTAATCTTCATAACAGCATTTAGCAACTAGCTCGTACTTACACATAATTTTACCGAAAATCGAAATAAGTTTATGATTTACATCAACATGCGAAACGTACATAATTGCATTCATAAGCTATTAACAACTACTATTCTGAGTTTCCGTTGTCATCCCGGAATCCTAGGATTTGCAGAATGATGTTGCTGAATTTGCGGAACTCGGGATCCTCCATGACAATCGGGAGCAGGCGACGTGGGTCAGAAGTCTCATCCATTTCCGTGATTAGTCGACGCAGCCTCGGACTCTTCAGCATTTCGTTGATGCGACCTGCAAAAAAACCCACAAATACCAAGCTAACATTTGTAAGTACATAGTGAATCCTCAGGGCCGTTGGGGCAATGTGCATAAAATTTTGAGTAATATGAAATCGTTATAATTTCCAATGACTCACCGTCCTCCTTGACCTCCACAAGCTTCTCGAGCGGGACCGTGTCCTCCGTGGGGAAGAAATACTTGTACTTCTTGTGCGCCTCCAAAATTGTGTTGAGCTCGTCCTCAGCGAGTCCTGTTCCCAACGTCGGGGTGGTCGAGTCCGGTTCCACACAGTCGTCCTTGTGCTTTTGGCAGCAGCCTTTGGAACAGCTAAAAGACATTAAAAATATGCTGTCATGGTTTCAAACAGTGTTCTGCTAATTAATTAGTAAACTAATTAAATTTAATTTAATTAGCAAAATTTTGCTAATTAAAAAAGTAATTAAATTTAATTAC